>BLSH010436519.1:456919-505242 GCA_018402905.1 Glandirana rugosa
TCGTTAACTTATTACTTACATCTATTATTATGTAAATTTTTTAATTCTTATATATATACCTTTATATAGTAATTTTATTTCTAATATATATATTTATATGTATTGTCATGTACGTGCGTATGTGCCCATAGCCATTTGACGGAATTATAGTACAAAGGGATCCTCTTTGCCACTAACATTACAGTCATACCACTCATAATCCCGTCTACCAAGTGTCATATCATGTTTTTTGTCGACTTATTCATACTAAATTTTCGCGAGTATATATTATATACTTATCGAGTATACATGACATACATATATGCAATCTATGTGCTAGTATCACTCTCTAACTATTTTTTCAATCTCTCACTATGATCGTGTATCTAACGTATATACATACAGTACATATGAGCTATTCATATATTATATATGAGCGCTTTTAAATCATACTTATTCAGCTGTTTTTTGTACTATACTGTGAACCATCTGCCCTAATACTCACCATACTGACATTACAATCACCGTTTCTCCTAGGGAAACATGATATTAAGGCAGTTTACCGATACCCGTGTATGCGTGCATGTACTGTTATGTATATTTATATATATAATCTTTATTTTAATGATATATTTCCATATATATATTCTTAATTTTTTAAATGTATTATTATCTACATTCATTATTCAATTGCTTCCTATATTTACATTCCCCATTATTTTATATTATTATTATCTTTATTTATATGGATTTATTCCTTCATAAATTACCTTACATTTATACATTTATATTCATCTGTATTATCTATTATTTATTATTTTTACTCCCTTCCCCATTTATTTTCCATTATTATTTTTATTTCTATTTTAATTTTTTATTTATATTTATTTTTATTTTTATTTATTTTTACTTTCATGTTTATTTCTATTATTATTTTTTATTTTCCTTTTATACCCATTTATCCTTTTTTCATATATATCGATTTTTCTATATCCATTTCCTAATATCTATTTTTGATCCATTTATCCATTCATGTATAATATCTTGTTTTATTAACGTACTCAGGGCACCTATCTGTTTCCTGTCTTTTATAGTTTTTTACTCCTTATATTCACATTGCTGATATGTTATCAATTGTATTTATACATTTCTTGTAAGGAGTTATATAAGTGCTATCATGAAATTTTTATGGTCTCCCCATTGCCTGGTTACGTTGTTATGCCTAAACAAGGGGCGCCACTATAATACCATTCGTAGCAAGCATGCCCAGTAAACGCATCATATTCCGGTGACGTCATCCCTGCCCGCTGATGAGGATCTGCAAACCAAGCCTCGCTCTGGCTCCCATAGGCACACGACCGTGCCCTACCATCCCAGGAAGCCACAGCCATACATACAGCGATCATCCCATCAGAAGAAAAGGGACAGACACCATCACTGCCGACAACAGTATATCTTGATGTGCCTTTTATTTCCACATTCCCAAGAGTTGCCACCTGTTACTATTTTTGATAAAACCTTTTACAGTCTACACTCAGAGGCGCCTCTCCCTTTGTTTTTAATGATGTAATGCCGTCTGCAACCCGTGAGTAACTTTAACAATCCTCTGGCTAGAGAGGCACTATCTGTATGAGCCACCTTGCTCCAAAACTACGGTTTAGTTATACGACCAAACTCTAACTTAATCCCACTGAGCATCCATCCCAGGGCTTGGTATATCACCCTTTCTTTCATCATAAGACTTTGTGTGAACGGTCACCATCCACCCACCTTTAGATGGCAAACTTAGGAGAACATTGCACTCCTTATCTTTCCTTGGATTGCATTGTTATACTTAATAGATCTAAGTTAATAGAGCAGACAGAAGTTATCAGTTTATACGTATAGCCGTCCAGGTGCTGACATTTCTGAAGTACCCTGTCTATGCCTCTCACCTGATCTTAAGCTCTGATATGTTTCAATTTTGATAGTAGTTGTTCCCTCTATACATACTGTGTGCGGCTGAACCCAGGTATGTATGCGTGCAGTGGCAACATTGTCCTTTTAAATGTTTTTTATATTCCATGTAGTCTGTCCACTATTGTTAGTTATTTTGATATCCAATAAAATAAATTTTGCAAGATAGGAGGAGATCGCTGATTTCCTTCCCCCCCCCCTCCCTGATAAAATTCCTTGTGTTCCTTCTCCGCTCTTTTCCTTGATGTCTTGTTTTGCGTTCTGGGGAGTCACGGAAAGGACACCACCTGTATGGTGAGTCGGTACCTCCTTTAGCACGAAACATATGGATTTTTGTCCAGTGCTTGAGTCCTCTGCTATGTTTTAGACCCCCCCATACTTTTCCATTGATGTGCTTCACTTGTCTGGATGTTGTGAATGGGTTTTTCTTTACCATAGAGAGAGGATGCTGTGATCATCCACCACTGTTATCTTCCATGGACATCCAGGCTTTTCTATGTTGCTGAGCATCCTTCTTTCCTCAGAATGTACCAAACTGTTGATTTGGCCACTCCTAATGTTGTTTAAATCTCTCTGATGGAGTTGTTTCATTTTTGAAGCCTTACAATGGCCTGTTTCACTTGCATGGACAGCTCCTTTAAACGCATTATGTAGGTTCACAGCAATAGATTCCAAATGCAAATACCACACTTAGAATCAACTCCAGACCTTTTACCTGCTTCATTGATAAAGAAATAATGAAGGAGTAGCCCACACATGGCCATGAAACAGCGTTTAATTCAATCATCCAATTAATTTTGGTCCCTTGAAAAAGGGGGACGGCTATTCTTAAGAACTGTAATTCCTAAACCCTTCCTGCGATTTGGATGTACATACCCTCAAATTAAACCTGAGAGTGTGCACTTTCAGCCCATAACCATAATATCACTATAGCTTGAATATGTTTTGGTAAATACTTGAAGAAAAACGAACATTGTGCTGTGCCCAAATATATATATACCTAAATATATATATATATATATACACAGTATATTCATGTGAAAAAGGCAATATATCCCATGGAAATCACTGACTTTTTCAAAATACTGTATTTGAACAGGAAAACATTAAATATTTATTTCTAAAAATAGATCCTCTTGCAACAAGCCCTCTAATTTGGATCAAATATCCGCGCTGGACTGTGTTCTATCCCGTGATAATCAATATAAAACCCTACAGCTGCTACTTAAAATTCAAATGATTAAACATGCAATGTACCACTCCAGTTCCTATAAGTCCATGATAACAGTAACGCTGATACACTATTATGCAACAGTTCTGTTACTTAGTGATTAACATTAAAGTATAGGTGAATTTCCAAGTCCATAAATCCATCAAATAGTCTTCTTATTGATATCGCCGCATGCAGTGGACACCACACACCTTCACCCTCAAGGGTTTACACTCACCAGAGGAAATTGCCTCGCACTCTCATGCTCGGCCAACTCACATGTATACTCAGGAACTTGATAAGCTTGCCCAAAATACTCCTCTTTTTTTCCTCTTATGTAGACCAGGATCTCGAACTTCCACAGGTGGTCACCCACACTTCCACAGGTGGTCATCCACATCGTGCATTATCGTTTAAAATAACCACATTTTATTCCATATAGCAAAACAGAAAAAAACCCTATATTAGTGTACTCACAAACAGAGCTTTAAAACTAGCAGTGGCTGGTGTATGCCGAAGATCGGATGATGACAGGTCCGTGCCACTATCCTTTCCGACAGACGATTCCCCCGACCAGCAGGATGGCACCGTCCCTCTCTGCTTCACATCTGAATAGGTTGCCGTGTAGATGTGTCAGATGCGTTTCGTCGGCTTGACTTCAACTGTGACACTCTACACGGCAGGCAACCATTCGGTTGGGACTTGGGAATTCACCTATACTTTAATTTTAATCACTAAGTAACAGAACTGTTGCATAATAGTGTATCAGCGCTACTGTTATCACGGACTTATAGGAACTGGAGTGGTACATTGCATGTTTATTCATTTGAAGGAAAGGATAGTGGCACGGACCTGTCATCATCCGATCTTCGGCATACACCAGCCACTGCTAGTTTTAAAGCTCTGTTTGTGAGTACCCTGATATAGAATTTTTTTCTGTTTTGCTATATGGAATAAAATGTGGTTATTTTAAACGATAATGCACGATGTGGAGTGTTTTCACTTCTTTTTAATGACAAATCGGATGGTGTATGGGTGACCACCTGTGGAAGTTCGAGATCCTGGTCTACATAAGAGGAAAAAAAGAGGAGTATTTTGGGCGAGCTTATCAAGTTCCTGAGTATACATGCGAGTTGGCCGAGCATGAGAGTGCGAGGCAATTTCCTCTGGTGAGTGTAAACCCTTGAGGGTGAAGGTGTGTGATGTCCACTGCATGCGGTGATATCAATAAGAAGACTATTTGATGGATTTATGGACTTGGGAATTCACCTATACTTTAATTTTAATCATTAAATATATATTCAAATGGTACCTATAAATTAGAGACCTCTTTTGGTAAATATGCAGGTGGTCCCTGTTTTATTTAAACCTCAGACATCTTAGGTTTGGCATTCTCTTTGCTATTGACATGTGTGGTGTCATCATGCCAAGATCAATCAGTTTTCAAACAACTGCTTATTTGTCCAGGACTGGCATGACTTTGCACCAACTCAATCTGCATATGATGTGTGTGAAAAAGCCATTGCTGTTCAAAATGGACATTTGAGCAATAATACAGTTGCCATTTAACACATAAGCAAATACCAGGCCTACGGAACAATGTTCTGAGGACTGATCAATAATAGATAGCGTTGTTTGGCCCCAGAAACAGTAGACATTTATGCTGCAAACCAAAGATAGATAGAATCTCATAACAATTGGGAAGCATGATGGGGAAATTGTTACGGTGGTTGCTTTTCTGCTTTATATCAAAGTATGATTCGTGAGAATGTGTGGCCATCTGTCCAAAAGGTGAAGCTGAACCAGAAAGGAGTCTTTCAACACAATAATGATCTGTAGCACACAAGCAAATCCACCAATGAATGGTTCAAAAAGAAGAAATCAAGGGTTATGCACTGCCCTAGTTAAAGCCCTGATTTGATTCTCATTACATTTTTGCAGGGAAACTTTACATATATGTAAGGAAACACACACACATCTTGCAATGGTAGGAGTTTGATGCAGACATGGTCAAAAATTTCACTGAAACTTTGTCAGAATCTGGTGGGGAGTTATACAAGTGCCTGCAAGAATGAATTTCTTCTACAGAAAGCAACACCAGCTTTTGATGCCCAGGGTTTACTTAACCTTTTTTCAAAATACAGCATTATCTCTATTGATATTTTTGTTGTGTTGTTTTTCAAGTATATCACCCTTATTTGTAGGCACTGTTTGAAAAAAGATCCAGTATGTGCCTGTTCAAATATGTTGAAATAGTCAACAGTATCCATGGTGTGTACTTAAAGGCTAAGTTCAAAAAATATGGAATGGAAAAATATAATAAATGCACACATTTCTGCAGGGTAAAAAATGTGCATTTATTATTTTTCCCCCAGGAGCCTGCAAATCATTGCATCTGTGATCAGTGTATTAGGCGTGCAATGTCAGGATCCTGCAGACAAGCCCTGAAGCTTTCAGTCTGTACCTCCAGTATGGGCTGACTGTTGCTGAATGCGCCTTCATAATCCATTGGGAACTGCAAGGCGGTATGTGTAGCTCTCTCCTTTACAGATAACTGTGAATGAAGGACGTGGATTTGTGGATGGAGCCCCGTATGGCCAAGATATTTTCAAAATGTGACAGCGGATGCAGGGAGAAGAACAAAATGTCCTGCATGGCACATTAAATATTAAAAGAGCTATGATGTGTTGAGTCAACAAAAGTACTGGAATTTCGTAATTTATCCACAAGTGGCTATGGGATGGCAGAGAGCATCGAGCTTCATTGGGGGTACAGGACAAACCCAGAGACAGGTTTACCATAATGGGCAAGTATGCTTTGCAAGCTTACAAATGATTACATGTGCCCCCTCCCTCCAAATATATTTGGCATTAATGGGTGCTTTTTATGCAATTCTGCCTTAAATAATATCTAAACCCAAGAACCAAAAATATATTGCAGTTTACCAGTCTTTCAATGTGCTGGCTGCGTTATTTTTCATTTTTGAGATGAAGAAAGTACAAAATATACCTGTTGATCTTGCCAGAAACCAAGTGTCATTGCCAGTTCCTGTGAGATGAACTGAAAGAAAAAAACATGTTTTTCTTCCTTCAAAGTTATCTTCTGTAAACTACCTATTGTCCTACCACCCCGCATAAGGAAGATAAAGTGATGAGGGTATGTTTGTAAACTATATCAGGAGAACAGATTTGGTGGCAGCTGTGGCTCGCTGCACAGATACGGTCGAGTGAGTGATACAGCCATCCAAGGACAGAAAATGTGTTATTTTCGGGATTACCAGGTTAATATAAAAGCATGGAGAAATAAAAAAACAAACAAAAGAAAAGAAATGCAACATGAAGGGGGTT
This sequence comes from Glandirana rugosa, assembly GCA_018402905.1. NCBI lineage: Eukaryota > Metazoa > Chordata > Amphibia > Anura > Ranidae > Glandirana > Glandirana rugosa. Next base: position 463,412 of record BLSH010436519.1, read on the forward strand.
TCTATAGAAAAAAATAGGAAAAAAGAATTAGCTTTGTTTACTAATGTGCCTTGTACAGAACAAGTGAGTTCAGGTATTTTGAGTATTTAGTAAGATAAAAATCATCTTAAATTTGTATTTCTTATAGACTCTTTTTATTCTTTGTTAAAGTAAATGACATTTAATTCAAGCCTACGTTTATGGATGTTTTACTGTCAATGGTGCAAATCTCTTTTGTGTTTTAACATCTTCAGCTGCACCTGTATAGCAATATTGTATTGTATTTGTAGACTTGTTCCTCTATTACTCTTACAGTATATTGTTGGACTAGATCATCCAGCAATTTATCCTTTACGCACTAGACACAGTGTTTTTCTGAGAATGACACATTGCCTCATATTTTTCCCATTTGCCCCTTTACTAACAAAATGATGAATGATCTGCCCAGTCTTTCATTTTGGGAGTGGGCCAAATATAGCAGTAATAATGTCATGTTGTGAAATGAGATTCATAATTTTCCTATAAAGTGGAGCCAGATAAGTTGTGAAAAAGATATTCCAGAGCAATCATTACATGCAAATTAGCCTTCCAGAATATCATCTTCAATTTATCTATCTATATCAATTTATCTATCTATATATATTTTTTTTTTTTCTTTTTTAGAAAATGTAAGCCCGTTCTTATGTTATGAGTTTATCCTCATAAATGTGACGTTTCTATATATATTTTTATTTTGTTGATTTTGCAATCTTTATGTAAACAATGTTTCTATAAGGTTATCTGAGTTAGTTAATAGATTCATGTTTTGTGAGTTGTCCACTCATGATGATACAATATATAATTGTCCATGAGAGAACCATTCAATGGTCCTATAGTTTGTCCTTGTTATTTGTCATCACACTCAACTGTATTTTCACAGAACTGTAGCAATTTCCTATTTGTTTAAACCAATCTGTAGAAATAAATGCTAACAATATGATGTTTATCATTTCACGACGGTATTGAAATCCAGGAATAGAAGCATAAATAAAGCTATCTTCTAAATGTACAATTTGAAGATGGGCACAACTGCATGGTTGTGGAGGCTGTTAAAGTGGAGCTCTACCCAAAAGTGGAATCTGTTTGTTTGCCGCCTCCCCCCTCCGCTGCCACATTTGGCACCTTCGGGGGGGGGGGGGGGCGGGTACCTGGTTTTGACAGGTACCCGCTCCCATTTCCGGCTGATCTTGCAGCAGCAAAGGCATCTGGAGGTTTAGCCCCTCTCCTCCTTCCCCCGCTGCCGGGCCATTTACAAAGTGCAACATGCTTCGCACATGCACAGTAGGTGACTGGGAGCCGCAGGGCTTCACTGCCAGTTTCCCTTACAAGAAATGGCGGCTCAGGTGAAGACACCGCTGGATATGTGGACAGGTAAGTGTTCAGGTATTAAAAGTCAGTAGCTACAGTATTTGTAGCTGTTGACTTTTAATTTTTTCTGAAGGAGCCTGGAGCCCAGTTTTAAATTACTTAAAGACATTATGAACCTTTCTCCCCCCACCCAGTGTTTTTCACCTGTGTAAGAAATGCATGGATTATGTAGTTTCATGGTGTCATTTATTGCTCAGTCTATAGAAGAATAAATCTACACATTCCTGTATCAGAAGTTTCCATTGGTGACATAGCCCTGCAAAGTTAATGCATGACCTCTGTCTGTAGTCTGAGCAATGCAATGTGCTGGTGTGAACTGCATTAATAGGGAACCATTATTTTATGGTTGCCATGCTTCGGGAATGTGCTCACAAATGCACCCCAAGCATCTAGTGTGAATGAAGCCTGAGAGCTGACATATCCTGTGAAGAGTAAGGAAAGGGATGGTTAGCCTTCAGATTGACATCCAAAAAATAGCATTTCTTTATTAAGTAAACATGTACAATGCTGTAAAAAGAGCCTACAGGGTTTGGACGTTAGTTCTTAGTCACCAGCATTGTACATGTTTACTTAATAAATAAATACTATTTTTTGGATGTCATCCTGAGTGGCGCCCATCCTTTTCCTTACTCTGGTACGTTGGAGGTGTCAGCAGCCCAGGGCTGAGTTGTTATATGGGAAGGTTGTAGTGCCTATACACCTGATATCATGTGAAGAACCTACATATCCCACAATCCCTGGCTCTTTCAGTGTAGTGCTCATCAGATAAGAACTAAGCAGTAATTAAATCTGACATAGACCAAGAAGAGCAATTAGCAGAGATCATTATGTCTTTCATACATTAGCACTCACACATTTGTGATGCAACACAGAGGAAATGGTAAGGCATGGATTGTGACCTGGAACAAGAAGTTGCCTGTCCCTTTAGCAAATGAGGACAGGCTAGGTGAATGATAACTTGGACATAAGGCAATTGATCGGCCATGACACTATAAACTGCAGCCACAACATGTGAGCCCATCATGTAATGAAAACAAACTAGAGAGTGAATATAACTGCACTAATACCCATTTAAAAAAACTTTAAAAGTGTACAACGCATTTAACAATACCGATAAACCACTATCAAGTCTAAAATGTTTGGGGTCATACCGAGATGTGTAAGTGTTTTGAATATATCTGTTTTAGTAGTCTGTGACATCTATATTACATGCCTTCTCAAGAATATGTAACATAGAAACATAGAAAAGTGACAGCAGAAAAAGACTGAGTAGTCCATCAAGTCTGCCCCTTTTTATTTTTTTTTTATTTTTTTTTGTTTTTTGTTTTCACATTAAGCTTGTTGTCTGACTATAGATTTATGTTTATCCCAAACATGTTTGAAGCCATTTACTGTTGACTGTCTCCCAACCTCTGTTGGTAGTTTATTCCAATCATCAACCACCCTTTCAGTAAAATAATACTTTCTAAGATTAGTTTTGAACTTCCCTCCAGTTAGTTTAAGGTCATGTCCCCATGTTCTTGAACCTTATTCACCCCATTGATGTATTTAAAGGTTTCAATCATGTCTCCCCTCTCCCTTCTTTCCTCCAGACTGTACATTTTAAGTTCCTGAAGTCACTCTTGATATGCTTTATCCCCCAGACCTTTCACCGTTTTTGTATGATGATTAGAGTTGAGAGAACCCGAACTGTAAAGTTCGGGTTCGTACCAAAATTTGCGGTGTTCGGGACCCGAACCCGAACTTTTGAAAAAAAGTTTGGGTTCAGGTTCTGGGTTCTGGTATTTTTTTCCCGCTTGTTGAATAGCTGCAGGGCAGCCAATCAACAAGCGTTTCACTGGTTTGCCCTTAGAAGCCATCACAGCCATGCCTACTAATGGCATGGCTGTGATTGGCCAGTGCATCATGTGACCCAGCCTCTGTATGAGCTGGAGTCACGTAGTGCTGCATGTCATATGCTCTCAGGCTAGTGTAGAGGATGCTGCTGGTGCTGTGAGGGACAGATTGCAGATCTAATAACATATCATCCTGCATTACAGAATTATCTAATTGTGGACTAGGTAGAGATTACTACTACTACTGCTTTTAGGGACAGATTGCAGATCTAATAACATCTCCTCCTGCATTACAGAACAATTTGACTGGACTAGTTAGAGTTTACTGCTTGGAGGGACAGATTATTGTTCTAAAATCATCTCCTCGTTCTATAGGGTCAGGTTCCTACTGTTGCTGTAAGGGACAGATTATTGTTCTAAAATCATCTTCTAGTTCTATAGGGTCAGGTTCCTGCTGTTGCTGTAAGGGACAGATTATTGTTCTAAAATCATTTTCTAGTTCTATAGGGTCAGGTTCCTGCTGTTGCTGTAAGGGACAGATTATTGTTCTAAAATCATATCAAACTGCTATAAGGAGAGGTTCCTGCTCGTGTTGCAAGGGACAGATTATTGTTCTAAAATCATATCAAACTGCTATAGGGAGAGGTTCCTGCTGGTGCTGTAAGGGACAGATTATTGTTCTAAAATCATATCAAACTGCTATAGGGTCAGGTTCCTGCTGTTGCTGTAAGGGATAGATTATTGTTCTAAAATCATATCAAACTGCTATAGGGAGAGGTTCCTGCTGGTGTTGTAAGGGACAGATTATTGTTCTAAAATCATCTCCTACTGCTATAGGGTCAGGTTCCTGCTGTTGCTGTAAGGGACAGATTATTTTTCTAAAATCATCTCCTAGTTCTATAGGGTCAGGTTCCTGCTGTTGCTGTAAGGGGCAGATTATTGTTCTAAAATCATCTCCTACTGCTATAGGGTCAGGTTCCTGCTGGTGCTGTAAGGGACAGATTATTGTTCTAAAATCATATCAAACTGCTATAGGGAGAGATTCCTGATGGTGTTGTAAGGGACAGATTATTGTTCTAAAATCATATCAAGCTGCTATAGGGAGAGGTTCCTGCTGGTGTTGTAAGGAACAGATTATTGTTCTAAAATCATATCAAACTGCTATAGGAACACGTTCCTGCTCGTGTTGTAAGGGGCAGATTATTGTTCTAAAATCATATCAAACTGCTATAGGGAGAGGCTCCTGCTGTTGCTGTAAGGGACAGATTATTGTTCTAAAATCATATCAAACTGATATAGGGAGAGGTTCCTGCTGTTGCTGTAAGGGACAGATTATTGTTCTAAAATCATATCAAACTGCTATAGGAACACTTTCCTGCTCGTGTTGAAAGGGGAAGATTATTGTTCTAAAATCATATCAAACTGCTATAGGGAGATTTTCCTGCTGGTGCTGTAAGGGACAGATTATTGTTCTAAAATCATATCAAACTGCTATAGGGAGAGGTTCCTGCTGTTGCTGTAAGGGATAGATTATTGTTCTCAAATCATATCAAACAGCTATAGGGAGAGGTTCCTGCTGGTGTTGTAAGGGACAGATTATTGTTCTAAAATCATATCAAACTGCTATGGGGAGAGGTTCCTGCTGGTGCTAGGGCACTTGTCCTACTCTTACCCCCACCTTTCTTCCTTTTGCAGCCCTCTAGCACTTTCCAGGACTTTTTTACAGCCATTTTTGTGCCCAAAAGTTCGGGTCCCCATTGATTTCAATGGGGTTCGGGGTCCGGGGTCAAGTTCAGACCAAACCCGAACCCAAACTTTTCCACGAAATCCTGAACCCGAACATCCAGGTGTCCGCTCAACTCTGATCTCTTTGTAAATTTTTAAGAACTTAATAATTGTAATTAATGTTTTTTTGTTGTTGGGATGGATCTTTCAGACCACCACCTTTTATGTGAAGGAGATTAATTCAAGTAATACAAAGTGGTACTTCAAAGGACATATTAAAACCCTGTATGAGTAAAAAGTGTATTTATTTTGTGTTAAAATAGATAAATGAGCAAGCTAATAAAAATGGTAGAGAATCAAGTGTGAAACAGCACAGTGTAACAAATCAAGGCTTTACTCATAAACCACTAAAAGCAAATGACAATATACAGTAGACAATGCAAAAAAATATACAACGAAAGGCAAATATGAAAAGATTTGTACAAAAAGAAAGTCAAGATGGCATTGCTTTGTACAGGAAAAGTTTAAAATGTGTGGAGTGATTAGCAGAGAACATCACAGAAACTTCCAGAATACTAAGACATCTGCCAGCTGGGCAGTTGGACAAATACATTGTGATTTCTGAACTCTACAACAATTGATATGGTGCTCATTTTGTGTTTCTGAATATTTGGATTTGGCTGCTGTGAGGGACCAATAAATTATTTCCTAGCAGCCAGGTGCAAGTTCAGAACATATGAGAGTCCAACGGATCAGTAAGACACCTGATGGTAGATGATAGAAATTGGAAGTTCACTGCGGCCATTTCAAGAGCACAGTTTCGCCAGTAGGTACAGTGAAGCAAGGCCTACACTTACAGCTACCGTTCTACACTGTTTCATCGGTAGACAAGCCCCTCCTCCCCCAAGTCTCACAACCATTTTGCCACATCCTATTTCCCTTTTCAAGCCTTCATCTTACTAAAAAAATGTGAACATGAATGAGGACACCACTCATCTGTTGTCCAGTAAGTTTTCTTGTGATATAATATATTGCATATAATATACAGTGTGGAAGAAAAAAAACAATGCATTTCAGGGGTCAAAAATATCCCTTCTTAAGAGTTGAAAGATAAAACAACATGAAAGCCAAACATATAGGTAACGTGTAAAATTATAACTACATATACTCATATTTTAAAGGGTAATTCCACTTTCATGGGGAAAAAATAGCAAATAAAGAAAAAAATATATATAGTGTATACAATTGAGACACAAGTTATATTGTAATTGAATGTTATTAAAAACGAAGTTCCCTTTTAATCTGCAGCTCTGTAATATTCTGAAAATGCAATGCGATATAGCTACCTGGAGGTGTTCTGTACACAGAATTAGGAACAGAACGCCCCCCAGAAACATAATTTCCTGCTTGTGTGATTGGCTCACCAATTTTCTCAGAAGACTGCCCTAAGATACAAATCAGATTTCAGGCATCCCCTGCAACAAAAATGTCATTTTTGGTGAGATACTCCAAATAGGAAATCACGTCTAAAAGGATGCAGGCCCAGCAGCTTCCCTCATCAGTGCTCTGCAGTTGCTGCAGCTGATTGATATTTATGAATCCACTCCCATTAGACTCACTTTCCCACATAAGCTCAGACAAACACATAGTGATTTCTTCAGAATAACAAAAGGTAGGAATCTGCAACAAGGTTTGTTAAAATCCTTGCAATATACATAGATCACCCAGGGGGGATTTTTTTTTTCTCAACAAAAGTGGAGTTATGCTATGATACTAAAATCTTATTTTTTTTGTTTAAAAATAACAATAACAGTGGTTTTGCACAGATCAGCCCAGATCCTCCTTTTCTCAGGTCCCTCGCCAGTGCTTCTGGCCCCTCCTTCCTGCCAAGTGCCACCACAACAAGCAGCTTGCTATGGGGGCACCGAACTGAGCTGCTGCACTGTGTGTCCATTCAGACATGGAGCCATGGCTAAGCCCCACCCCCTCTCTCCTCATTGGCACCCTGACTTTGATGACAGAAATGGGAGCCAATTGCGCACTTCTGCGGTCTCAGCCAATGAGGGGGGAAAGTCCCAGACACTCTTGTGCAACATCGCTAGATCGATATGGGGCTCAGGTAAGTATTAGGGTGCTGCTGCACACAGAAGGTTTTTCATTTTAATGCATAGAATGCATTAAGATAGAAAAACCTTCTGACTTTAGAACCACTTTAATGTTATACATACTGTATGATTAGCGTAACAAGAAATTTATAATAGTACATTGCATAAAAAGTCTTAAAATGGGATCAAATCAAAACTATAGAATGCAATGAAACATAAAGAACAATACATTTAATACCATTATAATCTTAATTGACCAATAATCAATGAGGGTTATAGAAGAAGATAAACATATTAATCTTAACAAACTTAAAGGGGTTGCTTTACTAAAGGGAAAAAGACTGCACACTTTGCAAAGTCCATTTGCACTCTGCAGGTACGGTTGCTCCAGAGCTTAGTGAATGAGCAGAAATTCTGCTGACTTCCATCATCCAATCATGTGCAAGCAAAAATGCTTTTATTTTCTTTGCACATTACTGGGTACTCTTTGCAAAGTGAAGCCTTACCTCATTTACTAAGCTCTGGAGCAACTGCATTTTGCAAAGTGCACAGTCTATATGCCTTTAGTAAATCAACCACAAAGTATCACTAAAGTAATTTTTTAATTAACCACTTCAATACAGGACAATCCCACCCCCTTCCTGCCCAGACCAATTTTCAGCTTTCAGTGCTCTGACACTTTGAATGCCAATTACTCAGTCATGCAACACTGTACCCAAACAAAATTTTTTATCATTTTTCTCACACAAACAGAGCTTTCTTTTGGTGGTATTTAATCACCTATGGGTTTTTAATTTTTTGTGACATAAGTGAAAAAGGAGCCAAAATTAAGTAATTTTTGTTCATAAATTTGGGTCAAAACCTATACTTCTACCTATCTTTGGTAGAAATAACCCACATAAGTGTTTATTATTTGGTCTATGATAAAGTTATAGAGTCTACAAGCTATGGTGCCAATCATTGAAAATTGATCACACCTGATGTACTGACTGCCTATCCCATTTCTTGAGGCCCTGAGATGCCAGGAAAGTAAAAATAGCCCCAAATGACCCATTTTTGAAAAGTAGACAGTCAGAGGTATTTAGTAAGAGGCATGGCGAGTTTTTTGAAGGTGCAATTTTTTCCCACAATTCTTGGGGAAATGAAGAAATTATTATATATATTTTTTTACACAAAATTGTCATAAAAAGTAGTTATTTCTCACACACAGCATATGCATACTTCCATACTTAGTTATTTCTCACACACAGCATATGCATACTTCCAACTACACCCCAAAATACCTTCTGCTACTCTTCCCGAGTATGGTGATACCACATATGTGAGACTTTTTCACACCCTGGCCACATACAGAGGCCAAAAATGCAGGGAGCACCGTCAGACGTTCTAGGAGCAGAAATTTCACATCTAATTTCCTAACTACCTATTACATTTTTGAAGGCCCTGGAGCACCAGGACAATGGAATTACACACAAAATGACCCAATTTTGGAAAGCAAACACCCCAACGTATATACTCTGAGGCATTATGAGTCTTTTGAAAGGTTCATTTTTTTCCACAAGTCTTTAAAAAACGCAGAAAGAAACTGAAAACTTTTTTATTTTTACACAAAGTGGTCAATTTATAAGATATTTCTAACACATAGCATGTACATAGCAAAAATTACACCCACAATTACATTTTGCTACTCGTTTAGAGTATGGTAATACCACATGTGTGAGACTTTTACACAGCCTGGCCACATAGAGAGGTCCAACATTGAAGTAGTACCTTCAGGCGTTCTAGGATCATAAATTACACATCTGATTTCATTCCTACCTATCACACTTTTGAAGGTCCTGGAGCACCAGGACAATGGAATTACCCACAAAATGACCTAATTTTGTAAAGCAAACACCCCACTTTATATTTTATGAGGCATGGACAGCAGATAGGAACTCTAGTACTCTGATGGGCTGCAGATAGGTACTCTGTTGTGCTGGAGACAGGTACTTGGGTACTCTGATGCACTGGTAAAAGGTACTTGGGTACTCTGATGGGCTGGTGACAGGTACTCGGGTACTCAGATGGTCTGGTGACAGGTACTCGGGTACTCAGATGGGCTGGTGACAGGTACTCAAGTACTCAGATGGGCTGGTGACAGGTACTTAGGTACTCAGATGGGCTGGTGATAGGTACTCGGGTACTCTGATGGGCTAGGGACAGGTACTCAGAACGGCTGGTGACAAGTACTCGGGTACTCAGGTGGGCTGGTGACAGGTACTCGGGTACTCTGATGGGCCGGTGACAGGTACACGGGTACTCTGATGGGCTGATGACAGGTACTCAGGTACTCTGATGGGTTGGTGAGAGGTATTCGGGTACTTAGATGGGTTGGTGACAGGTACTCGGGTACTCTGATGGGCTGGTGACAGGTACTCGGGTACTCAGATGGGTTGGTGACAGGTACTCGGATGCTCAGATGGGTTGGTGACAGGTACTCGGGTACTCGGATGGGTTGGGGAAAGGTACTTGGGTACTCAGATGGGCTGTGACAAGTATTCGGGTACTCAGATGGGCTGGTGACAGGTACTCGGGTACTCAGATGGGTTGGTGACAGGTACTCGGGTACTCAGATGGATTGGTGACAGGTACTCGGGTACTCAGATGGGCTAGTGACAGGTACTTGGATACTCAGATGGGCTGGTGACAGAAAGTCAGGTACTCAGATGGGCTTTTGACAGGTACTTGGGTACTACTGGGCAGGCAATCAGTGTGCTTGGTGTACACAGTAAGCCGTAACCAGATGTTATCATGATCTCCTCACACACGATTCGTGTGTGAGGAGGAGGACCCAGTAACAGCTTGTTACCACGGTTTGTTGACATTCCGTGACCAGCTGTGATTGGACATCGCAGGTCACATGGTAAAGAGCCAATTTGATGGGCTGTGTCAGGATGGCAAGCCCTATCCCCGACCGCCACTCGTGCGCACCCTAGGGGCACACACAAGTGCAGTGCATGTGACCGGCTGTGATTGGACATGGCCGGTGACGTGGTAAAGAGCCATTTTCTATTGCCACTTTACACTGATCTGGGATGGGCTGTGTTCGAGGGAGTGGCATCATATGATGTCCACCCAGGATGGGAGAGCCACCTTGCTGGTTCCATTTTACAATACGCCGATAAGGAAGTGGTTAAAATAACAAACATGTTATACTCACCTGCTTTGTGTAGTAATATTGCACAGAGGGGCCCCAATATTCCTCTCCTTGGGTCCCCCAGGGGAGATCCTGACTCCACCTCTTCAAGCCGCTTGCTATGGAGGCACACAGTGTCTGCACGCTCCTGAGCTGTGTTTCTATGGAGCCATGCTCTATTGCCTTACGCAGCTGGACTCGGCCCCACCCCCCACTTCTTTCTCACTGCATTTGATTGAAAGCAGCAGGAGCCAATGGCTCGAGTGCTGTGTGAAGAGGAAGGGAGGAGAGAATAAATATTATAATAAAATAATATAAATATTTCAGTTTACAATAAAATATTTTCAATTATATAGAGTAAAGTGTATGTATGACCAGATGCAGCAAAGTAAAATACATATGCAGATAACACTAAAAAGCAAGTTCAGAAAAAATACAGTATGTTCTCAAAGAATAAAATCATATTTAAAAAGTGTCAAAGTTAAATATTGCAGTGCCAGAAAGAAAGATGTGGTGTATCAGGATGAATGAGTACAGGTTGTTGTTCCTAGACAACAAAACAATGGGGCGGTTTTACTAAAGGCAAATAGACTGTGCACTTTGTAAGTGCAGTTGCTCCAGAGCTTAATAAATAAGTGTAAGCCCTGCTGACTTCCATCATCCAATTATGTGCAAGAAAAATTGTTTTATCCCTTTGTATGTGATTGGGTAGTCTTTGCATAGTGAAGCTTAATTTCATCTACTAATCTGCACATAGAGTGCAACTGCCCTTGCAAAGTGCATAGTCTATATGCCTTTCGTAAATTAATCCCAATATATCAGAAAAAAATGCAGGATTGTTTATTTATATAGCATAGTTCTAACTATAGTATGTGGTAATAATATATTTTTCTCTTGCCTTACCAAAATTGTCCAAAATTGATGAGTCTTGATTTCAGCTGTGACATTCAGATACTGTAGTAGGGTCGGAATTTGGCGTAAGCAACATGAAAGCATGCATCCACCCTGCCGTGTATCAATGGTTCAGGCTGGTAGTAGTGGTGTAATAGTGTGGATATTTTCTTGGCACCCTTTGGGCCCCTTAGTACCAATTGATCATCGTTTAAATGCCACGGCCTACCTGAGTATTGTTGCTGACCATGTCCATCCCTTAATGGCTACAGTGTATCCATCTCTTGAATGCTACTTCCAGCAGAATAATGCATGTCATAGAGCTTAAATTACATCAAACTGGTTTATTGAACATGACAATGAGTTCATTGTACTCCAATGGCCTTCACAGTCACCAGATTTCAATTCAATACAGCACGTTTGGGATGTAGCGGAACAGGAGATTTGCATCATGGATGTGCAGCTGACAAATCTGCAGCAACTGTGTTATGCTATCATGTCAATATGGACCAAAATCTCCAATGTTCTGGAGATTTATTTTCAACACCTTGTTGAATCTATGCCATAGAAAATGAAGGTAGTTCTGAAGGCAAAAGGGGGTCAAACCCGGTACTAGCAAGGTATTCCTAATAAAGTGGCCAGTAAGTATATGTAGAATGCAGAAAGAGGAGATGTACCTGCTTAGAATTGTGCACACGTGTCAGAAAAGTCCTCCCTACCAGCACTGTGAAAGCTTGCTAGGGGTCTGATCAAACTATGAAGCTAAAAATCAGAACACAAATAAAAAGGATACAGGTCAAAACACCTAAGAAAGAAGCAATATAGAGCTTTCAAAACTTCATGGCATGATGTACCTCCTCAGTGTTGTGAAAATGATTTAGATGATTGGATACTTCTATTTATGGCAGCCTGTGTCTCTTTCCCCTTCTTCCACTGATACAGTACTGGGTGCTGGAGTGAGCAGATCTAAACTCTGTCATATGGGGCATGGGGATTCAACCCTGTGCAATCTCTGACTAGGCTAGCATATGGAACTTCAAGTGCGCCTAATGGTAAGACAGGGTTTTATTTTAGGAAAAGCCTTCAACATAAAATAACAAAACATACATCTTTATTGCATGCATTACCTTCTTCTATAGAGATTGGCTATACTATCTGGGTATATAGCAGTTGTAGTGCTTGGCCCTAAAGGGCTTCCCCACCCTTTTCACAGCAGCGGAGGTCATGAGTACCCCTGAGGACATTTTGCACTGCATATGGCAAGTCACAAGTGGAAGGGAAAGATGGAGTCATATAGTCTCGCTAGTTCAGACTCGGCCCATAGTTCCAGGAGAGCTGGTCATTTATCTTCACAGGGCCATAATACTCTCTGTTTTGACCAGTGCCTCCAGTCAAATTCCTTGCCTTCCTTTGGGCATTCAGCTCGCCATTAGTAGCACACCTTAACTCCTTTTTATCAGAAGAGGAATTTACTGCCACAATAGTTGAATTTAAGATGAGAATTTCAGGCCATAGATACAAGGGGGTCACAAGCATGCCCTTTCTCTCTCCCCTCCTGAGTCAGTTCTTGACCTTGTCCTTGAGGCAGAATCGCTACAAGAGAAAGTGATAGGTGAGGAAGATCCCCCCTCTGCTTAGGAGGATTTAGATCAACAAACTTATGGATGCCTTAACTATCCTGTTTGCTCCTTAGCATTAGAACAGCCTGGTTCTGCTTGCCCCAAGGCCTTCAGTTTGTGCCTGAAATTGCGTAAACCTGTCAAGTCCTTTTCCACTCCTCCAAAATACTAATATCTTATTGAGGAAACGTTCCTGCACAAGTTGACAGTCCCTGTAGTAGACTCTGCTCTTGCTTCCTGATTTTTTTTCTGCCTATGCCTCCTGTTACTGACCCAGGTTCCTTCTGACCCAGTTCAGGATCTTGTACTGTACTGCTGCCTAAACCAGCTTTGTCTCTGACTTTCTTCCGGCTTCTGATGTACTGCATTGTCCAATTGTTACTGACCTTGGCCAGCTCTCTGACTTCACTACAATCTCTGATTCTGCTCCACACCACTGTTAAGTACAGTACTTCCAATTCAGCTACAGACTTCCATATGTACTCCTGCTGCTAGCCTGGTGTCACCAGTGACTCTGCCATCCTGACCCCACAGACAAGCCGCTAGCCTGGTGTCACCAGTGACTCTGCCATCCTGACCCCACAGACAAGCCAGAGTAAGGGAAGCCCTTTTGCTCCAAAGATGTGGAAATAATCTCATGATGGATGCTAGCCTATTGGTCTGGGAAAAAGTCCTGGATGTCCTCTGTGGCATGATGCAAGGTAACGTAGTAGATGGACGCATGCGTTCATTTTGAGTGGACTAAGAGGGGATGTGGCCCGGCTTTTACCACCCACCGCGGCAGGGCTGGTTCCGGTCCAGATATTGTGGTCCACTGAAGTCCACCATCAGGTGGTTTAAATTATCAGGTGAGAGAGCAGAGGTTGCTCTGGCCTGGGACTCAGAATCCATCAATCTGAGAGAGCTGATTTTGGAAATGTTTGCTTATGAACTTTAAGAAAAGGTTTGCACTGTTTGTCTTTGTTTTGTGGGTGTCTGGGATCAGCCCTACACTGTCTAGAGAGGAAGTCGGAACTGTTTCGTTTAGTGCTGGACAGCAAGGATTTATTTTCTGTTTTGTTTATTTTGATTTGCAACCTTTTAAATAAACCTGGCGGTAAACCAGAATTTTAAGAAAATCTGCCTACGAACTGCTTTCATCCCAGGGAAGGCGATCCCCACGAGAGCTAATCCCTCACACGTGGTGGACTCGGTGGACAGTTTCCTAAAGAGGACTGGGTATAGAACACATACAATGCTATTGTTGCCATACGTTAGGTCATATTGCTGCAAACTGCCCCCTAAATGATGAACCAATGCAGTGTGATAATGCTTATATGAAAAGACGCATATCTCTTTTTGCACAGGTCGCATGTATTGCAGTACATCAGGGTCACAAGGAAAAGCAAATGTGTGTGATTTCTGTTGATGGAAAGCCAGTCACTGCACTGCTTGATTCTGGTAGTGTTATGTACCAGGTGATAAAACTAGGGGAGGAGGAGGTTGAGTAAATAGTGGTTTACAAATCCTATAGCAGGATGGTGTTAGATTTAGCCCATTATCATATAATGGGTGGACATCTGGGTATAGAAAAGACCAAGGAGAGAATAACTCAGATATTCTTCTTGCCAGGGTTGTATGCAGATGTCGGAAATTATTGTGAGTCATGCCCAGAGTGTCAGTATTCTGCGCCATCACCCCATTTTCGCAGCCCGCTTGTCCCACTACCCATAATTGAAGTGCCTTTGACAGGATTGGCATGGATCTGGTGGGGCCAGTGGTAAAGTCTGCCCAGGGCCATCAGCACATACTGGTAATACTGAACTATGCCACACGGTATCCTAAAGCTATTCCCTTGTGGAATACCTCTGCTAAGGCTATCGCCAAAGAGCTTGTATACGTGTCTAGTCGGGCAGGGATCCCAAAAGAAATCTTAACGGATCAAGGCACTCAGTTTATGTCCAGAGTCACTAAAGAGTTATGTAAACTGTACAAAATCTCCCATTTCCGTACCTCTGTCTACCACCCCCACACTGAGGGTCTTGTGGAGAGATTTAACAAGACCCTCAAAAGTATGTTGAAAAAGGTGGTGGATAAAGATGGGAGAAATTGGAACTTTTTGCTGCCCTATCTCATGTTTGACATATGAGAGTTTCTGCAAGCGCCTACAGGTTATTTTCCATTTGAACTCCTGTATGGTAGACATCCCAGGGGACTGCTAGATGTTGCAAAGGAAACATGGGAGGGAGAGTCTACGCCTTACCGAAGCGTCATTGAGCATATCTCATTGATGCAGGATCAAATTGTGGCTGTCCTGCTGCTTGTGCGAGAACATATGGAGCAAGCCCAAGAAGCCCAGAGAAAGTTGAAAGTAAATTCCTAGCGAAGTAGCAGGGTCCCTTCAAAATTATGGAAGAAGTAGTAGGGGAAGTAAACTACATAGTTTACCAGCCAGGGAAAAGGAAACTCAAGCAAATATATCATGTTAATCCCTTGAAACCGTTGAAGGACTAATAGGGTTTACTGACCGTGACAACTCCTCCTTTATTTTTATACTTATATTTATTTGAATTTATTATTTTTATTTTTATATTTATTATTTATATTTATTCTTATGTTCACCCAAGGCCCCCTGGTGTGTTGAACAATGTGTGCATTTTCATATTTGGTCTTCTCCATATCGTGTACACACCGTTTTTCTGCCCTATGTCCCTAGATTATATAATGTTCTAGATACACAGATACAATATATTTGTTAATTCACAAGTAGATATTTGACAATATATTTTCACCCAGATATAGACTTTTAGCCCATGTTCATAAATCAGGACATCACTTGGTATCGGTTGTCTAGAGCGGACTGGGTATTGGTCAGAACCTGGGTCTTCCCTCCCCTTTTTTTGTCCTTGGTATGCTTTTTGCCATCCCATAGCTGCTCAATTTCTATCCCATTCTCAGCCTTTTTTTGATAAAACATTGTTTACATTTTACATTTTATTACTTGTATGGTATTTTTTTTTTAAATTTGAATTTTTATTGGTTTTAATTGACATTACAGCATGTGGAATGCAACAAGTTGGGTTAATGATTCAACAAATACAATTCTGAGAAAACATTAGAAGCGTATTATACCTACTTTACCAGAAATAGTAAGGATAATTTATAATAAGCATTCATTTGGATTTATTAATAGGCATGAAAATCCACTATTTATACCTTGTGGCAAAATTTGACTTCCGTACTCTCACTAGGAAGTACCTGCCACCCCTATTGGGTACTCACTGTGGTCAGGTTTGGATGGTTAATTATGAGATTTGGTCAAATAGTGGATGAATCGCAATGAATGATTATTGGGTGCAATATCTTAAAGTATGTATAGGTTAAGGATATAGATTTAAGACAAGAAATATCAGCTGTTAATGTTAGCTGTAACTTGTTAAATTAACTTGAACCATAGTAACAATAACAATAAGTCCATACCGATCTCCCTTATTGTACCGTAAGCTTTCCTCCTGCACTAGGAGTTCAGTGAGAAAATTTTAAGCCAGCACTCCCAATTATGCAAGAATTTCTTAGTAGAATTGTGCGCGTTGGCAAATGCATATTCATAGGAACATTGCAGTTTGGTTCTGGATATGACTTCATCTATATTTGGGGTTAGGTCTTTCCTCCACTTACTCATGATTGTCAGTCTGGCTGCGTATTGGATATGGAGTACTACTTTCCTAATTTTTGGGGGAAACCTTTCTGAAGTTAAGTTTAATAGTGCTAGGTCTGGGGAGGGACGAATAGTGCTACCGATGATTGTAGAGATTAACCGAAAGGTTGCTTGCCAGAAACTGGTTACAGATTGACATTGCCATAATATATGTAAAATATGACCTCTATGACCACAATTTCGCCAGCAATCTGTGTGGTATGATTGTAGATACGATTTAATCTAGCAGGGGTTAGGTACCATCTGTAGAGGATTTTAAAGAAGTTTTCCCAGTGGAGTACGCAATGAGATGCCTTTAGGCTATTTTGTATTGCGGATACCCATTGATATTCTGAGAAGTTCTTCCCCAGATCTCTTTCCCAGTTTTTTATAGCTTGCGTGTTTTTCACCGGACTATCTGTTTGTAAGGCATTGTACAAACTAGAGATGCCCCATTTAGAGTTTGGGTGGCTGTGGTAGAAGTTCCAAACGTCCTTATTAATAGTTATGTCCTTATGGTGAATGGATTGTAATAGGTGCTTAATTTGATTACTTTTAAATATATCTTTCTTTTTCAACTCTTCTGGGACTGTGTTCCATGAAGAATACCCTAGAGATGTCCAAGATTTGAGGGAGAGGTCAGGGATGAGGAATTCTAGGACTTGGAGGGGAGCCTCAGTTATTCGGATTTTAGTCTTTTCTTTGACCATTGATAAAGAGTCTTTCCAAGCATTAAGGGAAGCTAGGATTGAGGGGAAATTTCCTAGATAGAGGGGTAGGTTAGAGGCGGCTGCGATCAGGAGATTTTTGAGGGATTTATTGTTAATCATATGTCTCTCTAGTAGGACCCAAGGTTTTGTGGAGTGGGGATCAGTCCACTCTTTGATTTGTACTAATAGGGATGCTCTATAGTAGTCTATTAGTGAAGGGGTACCCATGCCTCCTTTAGATTTATGTTTGATTAGTGTAGAGAAGGCTATGTGAGGAGTTTTCCCCTTCCATATGTATTGTTTTATGAGTGCGTTAAGCGTGTTAAAGAATTCGCTGGGGAGTGTTATGGGAACTGTTCTAAAGGTATAGAGGATCTTTGGGAGGATTACCATCTTGAAGGTGGCAATGCGTCCAAGCCAAGATAGAAATGGATTGTTTAGTAGTGCTATCTCAGATTTGACTAGACCTAGCAGTTTTTTGTAATTAGCGTTATATAATGATTGGGAGTTATTGGTGAAGTGAATTCCTAGATACTGTATTTCTTTGGATTCCCAATTACATGGAAATGTTTGCCTCATTTTTGTTTTAATGCTTTTATTTAAATTTAGGGGCAAGACTTGGCATTTAGTTATGTTAATTTTGTAAAAGGAGATTTCGCCATATTTTATGATTAGTTTGTTGATTGCTGGGATGGAGTTATCCAGATTGGTGAGGGTCAGGATGACGTCGTCAGCAAAGAGACTTGTGGAGTAGGATTTGCCCGCTACTTCAATTCCTGTTATATCTGGAGCTTCTCTTATTGTTGTCGCTAGGGGTTCCATTATTAATGAAAATATTATAGGTGAGAGAGGACACCCTTGGGGTGTGCCATTTGATATAGGGAAGTCTTCTGAAAGGGTAGATGATGTGAATACCTGGGCTGACGGGTGAGTGTATAGGGCTGCTATGGCCGATTTGATGAAACCTGAGAAGCCAAATTTTGAAAGAGTAGTTTCCATATATCCCCAGTGAACCCTATCAAAAGCTTTTTCGGCATCTAGGGCTATGAATGCAGCTGGGGTCTTTCTATCTTCCACTATTTTTTGTAGGTTTAGAACTCTGCGTGTGCCGTCGGGTGCTTGTCTATTCAAGACAAAGCCCACTTGATCTTGATTAATTAGATTTGGGGTAATCGAGGCTAGTCTATTTGCGATCAATTTAGCGTAGATTTTAATATCTGTATTTAATAAGGATATCGGCCTGAAATTCCGTGGTGAGTCTGTAGGTTTTACGGGTTTGGGTATTGTGACGATGATTGCTTTAAGCATTTCCTTGGGAGGGGCATTTAGAAGAGGCTATAGCGTTGAATAATTCAAGAAGATAGGGTGAGAGTGTCTCTTTAAAGGAATGGTAATATTAGGCCGATAGAACGTCCGGGCCTTGGGATATATTTGGGGCTAAGCCCTTGAGAACTATTTCAAGTTCTTTGGAAGTGAATGGGGCGTTTAAGTTTTTTAGTTGTTCTTCTGTAATTTTGGGCAGGTTCAGGGGGTCTAGAAATTCATTAATTTTTTCTTGGGTCGGTTGGGGTGTCATGGGGTCTGTATTGAGATTATAGAGGGCACTGTAGTATGTTTTAAAAATGTTTGCTATGTCTTTTGGGTGGTGCGTCAGTTTTCCCGTTAGGGGGTCTTTCATGGATGTTATTCTAGTTTTTGCCTGTCTGGTCTGGATTTGTCTCGCTAGTGTCTTACTCGCTTTGTTTCCATATAGGTAGGAGGAGGTTTTGAAGTATCTAAGAATTTTTTCGTGGTCTTGTAGTAAGAGTTGTTTCAATTCTATTCTGAGCTGGTTAAGATTGTCTATGTTAGTCTGTGAGGTCTTTTGTTTATTTATATGTTCAAGAGTTTTCCTTTTTTTTTCTCTTGATGCAGCCTGTAAGAGGATCCCTCGTATATAAGCTTTGTGTGTACACCAAATATTGGTAATGTCACCATGGTTTGTATAGTTAAATTCGAAAAATTCATTGAGGTGCTTGGAGACTCCTTCCCTGTGTGATGCCTGCTGCAGGAGGGATGTATTGTTATGCCATAAGATATTGGGTCTGTCATTAGTTTGCTCTGAGATGCTTATGGTTATTGGAGCGTGGTCTGACCATGTGATTTCCTCTATAGTGGTGGCCTGTACTCGATGGAGAGTAGATAGGTCTGTAAGAGCTAGATCAATTCTGGTATATGATCTGTGTGGGGCTGAGAAAAAGGTGTAATCTTTCTTGCCTGCATGTAGGCACCGCCATGTATCATATAGGGATTCCACGTGCAGGAGATTTTTGAGGGTCGGTTTATGGCTATGGGTCTTTTTTGGAGCAATCCAGCAGGGCATCAGGGACAGAGTTGAAATCACTAAGTATTATCAAGTGGCCTTTGCGTATCAGATTAACCTTCTTAATTAATTTCTTAATAAATGACAATTGGCCCTTGTTAGGGGCATATAAAGATACAATTGTATAGATTACATTATTTAGAGTGCAGATTAATATGATGTAGCGTCCCTTGAAAATCTCCTGGAGAGTAAAGGCAATGTTACAGCTGATCGCGATGAGGACTCCGTTTTGTTTTGTGTTTGCATTGGCGAAGAAAATGTTAGGGTATTTTTTGTGAGTGCAGGTTGGGGCTTTGTTATTTAAAAAGTGGGACTCTTGAATGCAGATAATGTCTCCTTTGAGTCTTTCAGCCTCTGACCAAAGTAGCTTCCTTTTAAATGGGCTATTTAGTCCCTTAACGTTCATGGAAAGGAATTTGATGGTCATAGGGTATGCCTTGGTTTGGTGGGATAGGTAGCTAAGTCACTATTGTATATGATGTTGATGTGGAGTGGTGCAGTACTTACATACCGTTTAGTTGATGTGTCTCTGGGTTCCCTCTTCAGGGGAGAGGCGCCGAGGAGTTGGGACCATGTTACCTTGAGCGAAAGAAGATCTTCTGGAGGAGAGGCGATGGAGCAGGTCTTGGTCGGAGTATTGGTATGGACTGAAGCAAATGTAGTAATAAAAGACAACATAATAGGAAAGGTAGATTGAAAAAACAAGGAAGAGAACTCGGAGGTGAAACCAAAGTAAGTAACAGAATTTACTGTGGATGATCCGTGGGGGTAATTGAGAGAACGATCTTATCCAAGTGGATAGGTAGTTCTGTCAGGCTGGATAGTAGTCAGGGCAGTCGGGCACTTCAAGTAGTTGTGGTAAGGTGAGCTTCCTTTAAGTGTGGGTGTCACTTAGACCAATCTTGTCTGAGCTTGGAAGGGCCAGGGCGCTTTACTTGTGGGTCTTCATGTGGCAGGATCCCCCATTCCTTTAAGTATCTTAGACCTGATTCCAGGGATAGGATGTTGTACATCCTGTCGTGGTAGGTGACGATCAGCTTTGATGGGGTGCCCCATTGGTACTTAATTTCATGGTTTCTCAGCGCCTTAGTGATCGTGAGAAGTTTCTTTCTGTGCTGTATTGTAGCCTGGGAAAGATCGTTGTATAGTGTTATTCCCACGTATTGTTCATTAAGTTGGGGGTTTTTGCGAATGGTGCGCATAGCTTCCTCTTTGATGTGATAGTAATGTATTCTAGCTAGAACGTCGCGGGAAGTGGAGGCAGGTAAAAATGAAGGCTTCGGAAGTCTGTGGGCCCTATCGATGATGAGTTCCATTTCGTTTGCTTTAGGGACTAATAGGTGCAGTAATTGGCAGATATATTTGTGCAGGTCTGCATTCACCACAGATTCTGGTACTCCGCGGAATTTGATATTATTTCTGCGGCTGCGGTCTTCCATGTCAGCGATTTTGGCCGCTAGGCGCTGCATATCGCTTTGTTGTTCCTGGTATACTTCCACTAGGTTGTTATGTGCTGTATAGGCCTCATCCAGTTTATCCTCCACATGTGTCACCCTATGCTGCACTTCTTGTATATCTAGTTTGATGGGACGTAGGGCCTTCTTCATGTCTATGTGCATGGAATCTCTCAAGGAGATCAACATTTCCTTCATGTCCCCTATAGAGACAGGCTGTGAGGAAGAGGGGAACTGTTCCAGTGTTATCTGCGGGGAGGATTCTGAGTCTGTTTCTTCTTCCATGTCTGATTGTTCGTCACTGTTAACACTCTGTCTTAGCTTTTTGTGTTTCATAGGGCTGCGGGTTGTAGGGCTGTCAGGGGGGGATTGAGCAGTGTCCCCAGGAGTAGTGTTGAGTATTGCTGTACATACCGATTCCTGCAAGGAGCTGGAAGGTGAGCTGGGGCTTTCCGCGGCTGCGGCCTGCTGTGATCGCGGTCCGCCATCTTGGAGGCCTTTGTCGCTTCTTACTGAGAAGAAGTCTGTCAGTTTATATGGCGCTGAGCGCTGGGAGCCGCGCTTCCTTTGTTCTCCAGGTGGAGAGTGGAGTGGGGTGTCTGCAGACATCATTCGAGGGTCACCTATGCTTGATTGATAGTCGCTTTATGCCCGCTGAGCCGGAGCTCTTTCACCGTGCGACCGTCACTGTTGCCAGCTGGCTACGCCCCCCTGTATGGTCATTTTAATCATAACATTTTTGTCAATAACGTTCCTTGCCACTACAGTACGGTATTTCTCAAGTCCTGGTGATTCCGCCTTCCCCCCTCCTCTTGTATTTGCTATTTAGTCTCTACTGTGTATATATAAAGTGAAGATCTTTAGCCCTGGCAGCCTTCCTGTTATCTCTATCGCCTGAAGAAGTAGCGCAGGCGCCCTCTGTCATTGGCGCCTGCCAGCTAAAGAAATGCGTTGTGCATTTATGACGCCATCAGCCCTGGACGGCCCAGTCTGCTGCTCAAGCCTCGTTTTCATCCCGCTCTGGAGCCGGTTGATTCCATCACCAAGCGGAGACCACGAGCTTACTGAAGCACTGTACAGCTTCTTCCTCGCCATTCCTCGGTCTGATTGGCCTCTTCCACCTTCTGGGATGGCTGTTTATGCTATTTTATATTGTCTACATGTGAGTGTTTTTATACCATTATACCAGTAAACTGTTCCTACATATTACACTTAAAGGCGTCTCTTTCCTTGCTTGTGACAACTCCTCCGAAGGACATGGCCACCAATACACCTGATGTTCCCCTAAATGAAACCCTGTTAGAGGTGCAACAAAATGACGTTAGAGAGTTTGTGATTAAAAATAGAGACTTTTTCTCTCCTCTACCCGGACCGACCACCGTTATACAATATGACATAATTATGGAACCAGGTGTTCGTGTAAATGTAAAGCCCTATAGGATACCGGAAGCTAGGCGTGAGGCATTTGCCAATGAAATAAAGAAGAACATGCTAAAGTTGGATGTGATAGAGGATTCCCACAGTGACTGGTCAAGCCCGATAGTGTTGGTCCCAAAATGGTACTATCAGGTTTTGTAACGATTTCAGAAAGTTTCAGAAAAGCGTGTCCAAGCTTGATGCGTACCCGATGCCTCGGGTCAACGAGCTTGTGGACAGATTGGGAGGTGCCAGTTACATAACTACTCTAGACCTGACTAAAGGCTATTGGCAAATGCCCCTAACTGAATCAGCCAAGAAGAAGACTACCTTTTCCACTTCTGAGGGGTCGTTCCAGTATAGGCGGATGCCTTTTGGTCTACGTGGTACCCTCGCATCATTCCTGAGAACGATGGATAGGACATGAAGGCCACATCACCCATACGCAGCTGCCTGTCTGGACGATCTTGTCATCCACAGCCCAGACTGGGAATCTCATTTGCTCTGGGTGCAAGCAGTAGTGGATTCCCTTTGGATAGCAGAACTCATGGACAACCCAAAAAAAGTGCCATAGGCTTGGAGGAGGTCTTGGCTACATTATTGGTCGGGGACAAAGCCTCAGACTAACAAAACTGAGGCAATTCAAACGTGGCCCCAACCTCTTAATAAGAAGCAGGTTCGTGCATTCCCAACAGTGAAGCATGGTGGTGGCAGCATCATGCTGTGGGGGTGTATTTCAGCTGCAGGGACAGGACGACTACTCAAGGAATTACTCCATGAGAGTTATTTTGAGCATTGTTTTGTGTCTGAGCATGCTCAGTTGTGCTCAGCTGTGCCCTGTGCCTAGGAGTAAGGCGACTGGGAATTTATCTCTTCTCAGATTTTTTAATATATTTCAGTGTAGAAATCACTTTTTCACACAGTTTACAAGCAGATTATCTTTAAACAATATAATGCATATTTTAGTACAATTTAGGGGATCAGATCATGCTCCAAACATTATTTCTATTTGCACAACTCCAGGTCTGGACTGGAGTAAGGAGTTGGCCATTATCTGTGACCTGGGGGCAATAGTGAATTCCATTTTGGCCGTTATTTACCGCCAGCACTATTGTGAATACTGTTTTAGCGCTATTTACCGTGAAAGCGATATAGTAAATGACCCCCTATGTGTCACCTCGCATGAGTTTATTTTGAGTGGACTAATGGGGGAATCCGGCCCGGCTCTTAGAAGTCATATTGCTCAAAATAAAAAGTAGACTTGCTGTTCTCTTGACCAACAGTTCATGTTCCTGCTCTGTCTTCTGTCCACATCCCAGGCATAGAGAATTGGCAGTTGGACTTTCTCTCATTTTAAAGTGGAACTTTAGTCAGAAAATTAAACCCTGCTGTATCACTTCAGGCTGGGTCCTTTTTCAGGTACAGCTATGTAACACATTACAAATTAGTGCCCATACTGTTTAAAATTCAGTAATACAGTGGGGGTGATTACTAAAATTGGAGAGTGCAAAATCAGATGCAGCTCTGTAAAGAAACGAATCAGCTTCCATGTTTGTTTTGTTAATTGAACACGCTGAAGTTAGACGCTGATTGGCTACCATGCACAACTGCATTAGATATTGCACTCTCCAGTTTTAGTAGATCAATCCCACTGTCTCACCCTGCTCTGCGCATGCTCAGTTTCTCTCCACTTTTAGAACCTTTTAGGCACTGCTGAATTTCTAGAGGCAGATCTGCTTACAGCCTTAAAGCAGAATTCAACCATCCTATCCTTTACAGCCAAGGGAGCTGCTTCTGTTTGACATGAAACTGCTGTGGTGCTGTGATCAGTTATGACAACAGTTATTTGATGGTTTAACAGTTTGGTTGAGGACACAAGCAAATGTAATGGAATGTAACTGTTTTCTGAAACCGTTAAATTACATAGTTGCATAGTTAGTCTAGTTGAAAAAAAGTCCATCCAGTTCAACCAATAGAAATTGAAGGGTTGAGTTATGCTTTATGATTTACGACTGTTCAGGGGCTCTGGGCTTCAGCAAAATGGCAGCCTACAGCAAGAAGAAACAGGAGCAATTCCGGAGGCAAGTTACAGCACACACTAATGATGGTAGCATAATTATTAATGTGGAATGTACAGTATGTTCCTTGCTAAAGAACATTATTTTTTATCAAGTTGTTATGGGTAAAGCTCTAGTTTAACCACTTCAATACTATGCACTTAGAACACTTTACTACCAGACCAATTTTCAGTTTTCAGTGCTGTTGCGCTTTGAATGACAATTGCGCGGTCGTGCGACGCTGCACCCAAACAGATTTTTTATTATTTTGTTCCCACAAATAGAGCTTTCTTTTGGTGGTATTTGATCACCCCTGCGGTTTTTATTTGTTGCGCTACAAATAAAAAAAGACCGAAAATTTAGAAAAAAAAAATTCTCTATTTTTGTCACAAAACTTTGTAAATAAGTAAATTTTCTCCATCACTGGTGGGCACTGATGAGGCTACACTGACGGGCACTGATGTGGCAGTACTGATTGGCACTGATGAGGCGGCACTGATGAGGTGGCACTGATGATGAGGCACTTATATGCAGCGATGATGAGCACTGTTAGGCGGCACTAATAAGCAGCACTGACGGGTACTGAGAGGTGGCACTGATATACAGCACTGATGGGCACTGATATGCAGCACTGACGGACACTGCTAAGTGGCACTGATGGGCACTAATAGACAGCACTGATTGGCACTCATAGGCGGCACTGGGCACTGATAGGTGGCACTGATGGGCACTGATAGGTGGGCACTGGTAGGTGGCAATGGTGGGCACTGATATGTGGCACTGGTATGCATTGATAGGGGCACTGGTGGGCACTGATAGGGGCACTGGTGGGCATATACATTGATAGGGGCTCATTCCCTGGTGGTCTAGGGTGGCATCTGAAGGTGGCACTGAGTGCCATCCACATTGGGCAGTATGTCACTTACCTGGTGGTCTAGGGGGGTCTCCCTGGTGGTCCAGATCGGCTCCCTGGTGGTCCCTGGTCGGCTCCCTGGTGGTCCTGGGTGGGCACATCCCTGGTGGTCCCTGGGCAGGCTCCCTGGTGGTCTAGGGTGCTGATCCGAGGGAGGGCTGTGCTGATAAATCATCAGCACAAACCCTCCCTGTCAGGGATGCAGCCGATCGGCTCTCCCCTCATCAGGTCTGCAGACCTGAGTACAGGAAAGCCGATAAACGGCTTTCCTGTATTACACTGTGACCAGCCGTGATTGGTCAAGGCTGGTCACATGGTAAAGTGCTTCGGATCAAAGCGCTTTACCGAGATCGGTATTGCGGGGTGTCAGACTGACCTCCCACACCACCGATCGCCACGATGCGGAAGTGGTTAAACAGTATAGGCACTCATTTGTAATGTTTTATGCTATACTTTCAAAAGGGACCATCCTGAAGAGGTCTAGCAGGACTTAATTTTCTGAATAAAGTTATAATTTAACCTGCTTTTTTTCAGCTATTTAGAAGCACCCATCACATCTTTGAGGAGTAATCTCTTGTCTGACCTTACTCGCCTTTCTCATTGCTATCAGTCTTGCGTGAACGACCTATGAGTTACTGAGTTGGAGCCCTCCCTAGTGCTACATAAGGACAAGGTTGTTCTGATGCTTTCAGCCTCTTTTCTCTTGAAGGTGGTCTGTTCTTTTAAGCTTAGCCAGGACCTTGTTTTTTCTTCCCTATGTCTTGTTCTGAAGCATCTGAAGGAAATGTATCTCTGCTCTCTTGACATAGTACGCATTGATAGAGAATATTTCTCAAAGTACAGTATGGTACACAGGTCCTTCCCCTCTGTTCCTATGATGCCTCTATTGCTTGTTACAAAACAGAGGCTAGCATAAAACCCATGGTACAAACTAAAGATCCTGTGTCCCATAATGTACTCCAAGAAAATTATTTTACTGGTAAGTCCTAAACCATATTAAAACGTATAGGTGAAAGAAGCCGGCACCTATATGTTTGCTCAGGTGCTAGGAGGACACTGCAAACCAATGCACCGACCACTTACCACTTCGGGGAATTACAACAAGTGTTTTGTTCTATATTTAAGCATATTAACATGCCTTGTAATAAAATAAAAATATGATTTGGTATTTGAAGGAAAGATAACAGGTTTGAGCTTTCTAATTCAGAGCATCTGCGTATCTATCATAATTAAGATCTGTTATTTCCTGAAAGATGTAGATACAATTAGTATTCTTTATAAAGACTTTAGTTCTGCAAATGGACAGCTGCAACGTCCTCCATCATAGCGCATCTCCAATGTTTTTATCACACAGAGCAAAAAAATATCTCATTGTCTGCAGTTTATAATTAAACAGATGCTGAGATGGATGAAAAAGCAGAGCTACTGATTGTTGCTATTTACATCCTGTTGTCGTTTTTATTTTTCAAATTGCAAGTCACTTTTTATATTTTGACCCTGTTTGATCAACAATCTGTACAGATATTTGCGTCACTTTTGATTTAGATTCATGAAGATTTAGGCTTTTTTTGCACTTCCCCTTTTTTCCAAAATAGTCAAAAAGCATAAAAGCTTACTTATCTTTTATGTATTTTTAAAACTTGGCAATTTTTTAAGAAAATGAATAATGTACAATATGTCATTGTTTCTCTTTCTTAAAATATACATTTTAAAGATGCATAATTTGATTCATGACAGTTCACACTTTTTCTCTAAGATTCTATTTGTCCAATACATTCTCCTTTTAATAGATTATATGCCCGGTGCATACTATGTATTTAAATGTTTACACTTATGTACTTATATTATCTTGATGTAGGCCAATCTTTGTGTTATGTTTTTCTGTAATGTTCTAAAGATGGGGGTTTTCATCCATTAAAGTATAACTAAAGGCAAAAGTTTTTTTCTTTTTGCCTGTTCAATGTGTTTATGAAAAGTTATACAATAAACATGTACATCTTCAGAAGAAATTTACATAAAGATTAACAGCATTGCAGGTGGGCAAACAAGTTGATAATTTTCTGTTGTACAATATTATTTTATTTTATTGACTAAAAGGAATACTTATTATAGTTACATAGTTTGTGAGGTTGAAAAAAGACACAAGTCTATCAAGTCCATCTTGTGTGTGTGCTTGTATGGCAATATTATATTGTATAACCCTGTATATTGTGTTCATTTAGGTGCTTACTCAATAGTTTTTTGAAAATATCTATGCTCTCTGCTGAAACCACAGCTTGGGGAAGAGAGTTACACATCCTCACTGCTCTTACCCTAAAGAACCCTCTACGCAGTCTAAGGTTAAACTGCATTTCTTATACTTTTAGTGAATGGCAGCGTGTTTTTTTATTCCTTTGTGCGGTAAAGTTTTTTCCCTATTGTGGGGTCACCATTACGGTTTTGTACAATCAAATCATATCTCCTCTCAAGCGTTTTTTCTCTAGAGAGAATAAGATCAATGCTCGTCATTTTTCCTCATTACTAAGGTCCTCCAATCCCTTAATCAGCTTTGTTGCCCTTTTCTGGACCTGCTCCAGTCCCAGCACATCCCTCCTGGGGATTGGTGACCAGAATTGGACGGCATACTCCAGGTGCGGCCGGACCAGAGTTTTGTATAATGGGAGAATTATCATTTTATCTCTGGAATTAATCCCCTTTTTAATGCATGCCAATATCCTGCTGTCTTTGTTTGCAGCAGCTTGGCATTGTCTACCGTTGCTGGGCCTGTCATCTACTAGGACCCCTATGTCCTTTTCCATCCTAGATTCCCCCAGAGGCTCTCCCCCTAATGAGTAGTTTGCCTTCATATTTTTGGCCCCCAGATGCATAATTTTTCATTTCTCTACAATAATTCTCATTTGCCATGTATTTGCCCACCCCATTAATTTGTCTAGATCTTCTTGCAAGGTTTCCACAACCTGCAGAGAAATTATTGTCCAGCATAGCTTAGTATTGTCTGCAAATACCGTGATTGAGCTGTTAATTCCATTCTCCAGGTCGTTTATGAATAAATTAAACAGGATCGGTCCCAGGACAGAAACCTGAGGGACGCCACTTTCCACACCAGACCATTCTGAGTACTTCCCATTTATCACCACCCTCTGGACTCATCCCCATAGCCAGCTTTCAATCCATGTATTCATCCTTTGGTCCATGCTGACAGACCTAAGTTTGTACAGTAAGCGTGTATGGGGAACTGTATCAAATGCTTTTGCAAAATCCAGATATACCACATCTACTGGCCTTCCTTTGTCTAGATAGCAGTTCACCTCCTCATAGAAGGTTAATAGATTGGTTTGGCAAGAAAAATTCTTCATGAATCCATGCTGATTACTGCTAATGATACCGTTTTCATTACTAAAACCTTGTATGTAATCCCTTATTATCCCCTCCAAAAGCTTGCATACTATTGAGGTTAGGATAACTGGTCTGTAGTTCTCAGGGATATATTTTGGCCCTTTTTTAAATATTGGTGCTACATTGGCTTTTCTCCAATCAGCTGGTACAATACCAGTCAGTAGAAAAAAAAATTAGGAACACGACGCGATCAAGAGCGGACGAACTTCTGGTGAGCTCCGCTACAGCTCGGCATCTTCCACAGGAATCCTCGCACAGGAGGCTTTGGTGAGATTATAAAATACCCTAGCCCGACTCCCCATCTCCCCAGCTATACACTGCACCTTATATTGTGAGGATCAGTGGTCGGCACCCGCACCAGTCAAAATCGAGGCAGCGGCTGTTGCGGCCTACCGATCCCGGACCTGGAGGCACGATTCCTGGGGCCCACCATCTGCACCTCTAACACCCCCTGGGCCCTCACTCCATTAAGGATTGCCCCCCAGATGGACTCTGAGCCAGAATTTTAAGTCTTTATTCCGGGGCTTGAGCGGAGGCCTGTTGAGGCCTAGTGAGGCCTCCATTATCATACTCTGCAACCTTAATATAGACCATCCCAAGCTCTACAAAGGAGCTCACAGAACCACAAATCCCCCAATAACCCCTGGGATCACTTAGAAATGGCTTTGATCAGCCAAGTGCCTTATAACAGCATCTATTGCCACGTGATGGAAAGTGCACAAGCATAACCACTGCTCCACCAGACCTGACTCCTCCAAATGATCACTGCGTGACCACCACATATTAAAACCAGCTAAGAGAAAGAAAGAAAAAAGGTGGGAGAAGAGACAGAGAGGAGAGAGGAGCGAAACACCTTCTATTCTGCTGCAGGACATTCTTGCATGACAGGAAATAAGAAGGCGCATAGCCGTCGTTCCAGTCAACACAACCTCACCAACTATCTGCTACTCTCGGCTCAAAAGGGGAAGATGAGTCAAAATAGCGCTAAAAAACAGGCCCCGGCCGCTGCCTCTCCTTCTGCCCCTACCGCACAACCAAACAGCGAGAATTCCTCTCAGCTCACAAAAGCTGATCTAGATGAGAGCCTTCCAATTATATATGAAAAGCTAGTCGCTAAAATACAGTCAGAGGTGCATAAATCCACAAATGCTCTTTCCTCTGAAATAGCAGCCCTGGGCAATTGGACAGATCTCCTAGAGACCAAGGACAACAAACTATCTCTTGCCCACAATGATTTGAAAAAGACTTTGAGTCACTCGCGGAGAGTTTTTCTTTTGTTCAGGCCCAAATGGAAGACCTGGACAACCGAAACAGGTGGAATAATCTGCGGGTCAGAGGGGTGGTAAAAACGGTAACAGACTTGACCCCAGATATGAATAAATAGTTTCACAGCTTATTGCCAAATACACCAGTAGAGGCCTTTTAACCAGTTCAGATCCGCGCTATAGCCAAAAGACGGCTACAGCGTGGCTCTGAAATGCCCGGAGGACATCTATGGACGTCCTCTTTTGTGCACGCTCCCGGCGCGCACTTGCAGCCTGCGGCGGCACGCTCTCGTGGCTGCCGCATGCTGCGTGGGCGTGACCGCGGGTCGGGCAGACTCGATGTCCGCCCGAGACCCGCCGATCACCATTAGCAGCTGCAGAATGGGGAACCGCCGATGTAAACACGGCGGTTCTCCGTTCTGTGAATGGGACATACCAGATCTACTCATCCCTGTCACTGGGATCAGTTAGATCTGTTATGTCCCGACCAGCCCAGCCCCCACACAGTTAGAACACACCCAGGGAACACAGTTAACCCCTTCACTGCCCCCTTCAGGTTAACCCCTTCACTGCCAATGACATTTATACAGTAATCAGTGGACATTTAAATTTCTGATCGCTGTATAAATGTCATTGGTCCCAAAAATGTGTCAAAAATGTCCGACATGTCCGCTGCAATATCGCAGTCCCAATAAAAATCGCAGAACGCCGCCATTACTAGTAAAAAAAAAATAGTGAAATTGCCATAAATCAATTCCCACAGTTTGTAGACGCGATTACTTTTGCGCAAACCAATCAAAATATGCCAATTGCGATTTTTTTTTTTTACCAAAAATATATAGAAGAATATATATCAGCCAAAACTGATGAATAATTCTTTTTACATTTTTTTGGATATTTATTATAACAAAAAAGTAAAAAAGAATGTTCTTTTTTCGAAATCATCGCTCTTTGTTTGTTTATAGCACAAAAAATAAAAACCGCAGAGGTGATCAAATACCACCAAAAGAAAGCTCTATTTGTGGGAAAAAAAAAGATAAAAATTTTGTTTGGGTACAACGTCACATGAACGCGCAATTGTCATTCAAAGTGCGACAGCGCTGAAAGCCTAAAATTGGTCTGGGCAGGAGGGGGGTTTAAGTGCCCAGTAAGGAAGTGGTTAAGTGTGACAGAATCCATCGAGTGCTTAGGCTCAAGCCCCCAGCGGACAAAACACCCCGCAACATTATAATGTGCCTAAAAGATTTTCTAGTTAAGGAAGAAGTCTTACGAGCTTCCAGAGGTACCCCAACATTGAATTAGATGGATGTAAAATTCAAATTTTTCCTGACATCTCTCCAGCCACCCTGGAGAGAAAAAGAAAAAAGAAAGAGGTGACCTCAGTTCTTCAATCGGCCAGGATAAGATACCGCTGGGGCTTCTCCTTCAAACTCACCATGCCTCACAACGGTACAACATACACTATGTTTAATCCGACTGAAGGAAAGGAATTGCTAGTAAAGCTGGGTTAGCTGGAACCTGACCCACCAGTCAGACTACAAAACACTCCAAGGTCTTCACCTATCTGGAACACTTCTGGCCTCCTGCCGTGATCAACGTAGATGGTGTCAAACATACAGAGATATTGAAGCCTGATCATTCTGCAAAATTTCCTTTTTGATCCACGTTGTTTTTCTCTGCTGTACAGTCAGTGATGAGAAACTGATCTTTCCCTGGTTTCACTATTGATCAACATATTTGCCACTGTTGTTTGGCTACAGATTTTATGCCAGCTATTTATGCCATTACTAACTGCATTAACACTTTTCAATGATAGATGGCAACAAAGTACAATCTATATTTTCTGACTCTGTCTGAACTCAACTATTTTTTTGACCATACTAAGCCTAGCCAGTGGCAACAGTGTACTAGCCGGATTGAAACTTACACACTGGTTACTCCCATTAATACTATCTACACCTACATCTTTCAACTACAGAGGACAGCAGAATATTATCTATATTTTTCTAGACTACTATTTTATCAGACATCATTTTTTATTTACTTTTTGCTGCACTTTCACCTATCCTTTTTTCTAAAAGGAAGGATGGACATTGATGACTGTCACCTTTTTGTAGTAATAAGCTCCCACCATTTAAGAACTGCAAGTGTTTATTCTTGTTAATTGCCTCATCTTCTCATGCAGCCCTGCTAATTGTCACAAATTCATCATGGCCTAGATGCCGTATGACACCCTATGATAAGTGGCAGTGTCATAACTTTATTAATAAGTATCCCACAACAATAATTGTTGTACAGTGTATGTGTAGGGTCAGACTATGGTGAAGAGGGACAAGCTGAATAATTGAAGCAGGCACTTTGGTTTCCTAGACACTTTGCATATAAGTTTATCCTAATATAAGTTTAACAACAGCATACAGGTCTAAACTGATAGTGGTAGCTGTCATGGATCAACTATTTCTCCTCAGTTTATTTCATTACTTGGCCTTTATTAATATACTGTCTACTATGTATTGTGGTTAAAACAAATGTGATATATAGGAGGGCACAGTGTTGCGTTGCCATAATCTGAATATGTTCATTTAACTTCCTAACTTTAACATTTTCTATTTATCTAAAGGGTCCGAAATCGCCAAGATTTCACCCCAATTGGACTGTGCTCCTTGCATGTGCCTTTGTCGGTCACAACCCGTTTGTGCTTTATGTGCAGAAGTGTGCCTGGCTTCGGCCTGGGGGGTGCATAGCCCAAATTTTGGACTTATTCATCCAAGTTATTTTTTGCAAGATCAAACTATACTTTTAAGTTTGATCCCCTTTGTTATGGCTACTTATTTTTTATTTGGTTAATGGTTCTTTTTTTTATTACTCTGGAAGGTTTGAATTAAAGAGAAGAAGTTATACATACACATCAGGTATACATAAGAAAACAGCACTTTGCTATTCCTCACTTTTGATGACTTTTGCAAGGTGCAGTGGGGCTGTTTCGGCCTTCCCCATTGAATTTATCACCCAATCCTCAGGGATCCTTTCTTACATCAAGCCCATATATATTATAACTCCTCTCCTTTTACAACCACAATGGGACTCAAAGTAATTTCCTACAATGTCCAGGGGTTTAACACCCCCATAAAAGGAAAAAAAGCCATCAAACAATACAAACGCTTAGGAGCGGATATAATACTCCTTCAAGAGACTCACTTTTTATTAAACAACCCCCCTAAATTTTCGATGGGGGCTTCAGACAGTACCACTCCACTGGATATTCCTCCAAATCCAGGGGTGTAGCAATTTTCATTCAAAATAATATTATATTGGATGTCCAAAAAGTTTTTTAAGACTCTGAAAGCAGATTTATAATAATTAAAGGATTTCTTAGTGGAAAAGCTATCACAATTGCATCAATATATGCTTCTAATGATTCTCACACCTCTTTTTTTAAGTCCTTTTTTGATGCCCTTGCCCTGCATGAATCCACTCACTTAATAATAGGTGGAGATTTCAATATAGCTGCCAATCCATCCATAGATAGAAGTTCAGTCACACCCCACACCAAGGCCTTTCCTAAATCATTATCCCGTTCTCTAAATGATTTTCAACTTATTGATACTTGGCGTGCCCATAATATAGGATGCAGAACATATACCTTTTATTCCCATCCCCATAACAGCTACACCAGACTTGATTATATATTTTGCACACTATTCTGCTGGTCAATTCTTCAAGAGCTGAGATACATCCCTGCCCCTGGTCTGATCACCAAATCACCATATTTGAAACCTCACAAATTGGCTTAACCTCCACACCATACAACTGGAGCATTAATGACTCTCTGCTCTCCGATCCTATTATAACAAATCCCAGATAACATCCCATCTAGACGATTACTTTAAGCTTAATAATACTGACGATATAACATTACAATCCCTTTGGTCGGTTCATAAGGCAGTCATTAGAGGCCATATAATCAAAATAGCTTCCATTAAAAATAGAAATAGAATACGTGACATTAAGACACTCACATTAGAATTAGACAAACTATATAAAAAAATCAACAATTCCCCCCCTACCCATAACAATCAACAAATACAAACCAAAAGACAGACCCTAGATTCATTACTTCCAGCGGACACTGAAAAACCCTCAGATTTACAAAAGCAAAATTTTTTCTTCACAGCAACTCGACCTCTACTATGTTCGCCAGAAAACTTAAACAACGAATTTCCCCTACACATGTATACAAACTTAGAAACCATAATGGTAATACAGTCTCTCACCCACAAGAAGTAATGGACATTTTTACTAGCTTTTACCAGTACTTACTATCCAAGCCACATTCACCCCCAAGCAGAGAGGCTCAGAATTGGTTAGATAACATTGGGCTACCCTCTTTTACATCCTCCCAAATTGGCAAGCTTTATACACCTTGAACATATTATAAAAAAATTTCTGATATACTATCTCCATAGCTGACCAAACTTTGTAATAATATATTGAAAGGAAATTATTTCCCTGAGGACATGCTCCTAGCAAATCTTTCACTTATCCCTAAACCCCAAAAGGACCACTCTTTAACACAAAATTTTAGGCCTATTTCGGTCCTCAATATTGATATAAAAATTTTCGCTAGATTTCTATCCAATAGACTTGCCACGGTAAGTACGCCTTTAGTTCACTCAGACCAGACTGGTTTTATGCCCAGTAGGCAAATTATCGACAACACTAGGCTTATTTCGAATATAATTGAAGATGCTAACTCTTCACTTCTCCCAACCTGTTTAAACAGCTTAGACATACACAAAGCCTTTGATAGTGTCAGTTGGAATTATCTAAATTATATACGACCTAAATTTGGCATTCCCAATAATTTCATCAGAGGTTTCAATGCTTTATACCACAATCCCCAAACTGGAATTAAAATACCCAGCTGTAATTCACAATTTTTCCCCTTGAGAAGAGGCACCAGACAGGGCTGCCCCCATCCCCTCTTCTTTTTGTCCTTGCTATTGAACCACTGGCACAAGCCCTCAGGGACCATACTAATATTAAAGGTTACCCCAAAGCCCAGAACAAATTCAAAATGAGTCTGTATGCAGACGATGTGATGCTGTTCATCACGGACGCTTTAGTATCAATTCCAAGTCTGCTCTCAGTGCTGAACCTGTTCCACAATGTTTCGGACCTAGGAGTAAACTTGGACAAATGCTCAGCCTTAGATATTAATATACAGACAAACCTATTAGAAGAATTAAAAACCCAATTCCCTTTCAAATGGTGTTCATCCTTTTTTAAATATCTTGGTATTTATATCACCTCCTCATATAATACACTATTTCAAGCTAATTAGCCCAATCTTTTCAATAATATCCTTACCCTTCTTAAAAACTGGGCTAACTACCATATTTCATTTTTAGGAAGAATCTGCACCATTAAAATGGTTATACTACCTAAGCATTTATACTATTTTAGAGCTCTGCCAATATTAATACCTAAAAACAAACTTGATTCTATCCAGAGATCGATAAACAAATTTGTTTG
Organism: Glandirana rugosa; assembly: GCA_018402905.1. Lineage (NCBI taxonomy): Eukaryota > Metazoa > Chordata > Amphibia > Anura > Ranidae > Glandirana > Glandirana rugosa. Next base: position 498,935 of record BLSH010436519.1, read on the forward strand.
GTCAGGTGGCAGACCCAGATGCAGCAATGCACTGCTACACAGGCCACAAACACTAGGAGGTCTGGGTATTCCTAACATCTGGCATTACTTTCTCTCTGCCAGATTCCCCCAACTTGCACAATGGTCTAGCTCTATTAGATTGATACCTTGGATAACATTTGAACGCAACGCTATTCACCAATACAGGTCGGAGAGCATCGCTTGGTCCAACATATTGAACTCAAAAAAAATTATAAACTTAACAAAATCGTTGCCCACTCTCTCCAAATTTGGATAAAATATAAAGACTCCTTAAATTATCCTCAAACCCTCCTATACTAGCCTCTTTCTTTGGTGACCCCTGCTTTCCCCCAGCATTCAATAACCCTGATGAGTTTATCCTCTGGAAATGGGCGGGACTCACCAACCTGAAATCTTTTACACAAGACAATCTTTTTGCCACCTTTGAATACCTTTGCAACACAGATAAACTTCCTGCCTCTGAACTTTCTAATTATAACATGGTCAAAGAATTCTACTCCTCCCACTATACAATGAATAACCTCAATATCCCTTCTCCCTTTGAACAAATATGTATATCCTCCTCTAGAGATAGAGGACAGATCTCTTTTTTATACAAAATGCATATCAGCCCCCTACTTGTAGATAAATCTAAACCCATGCTTCAATGGGGACAAGAACTCAAAAGTAGTATCTCTATTAAAGATTGGTATATAATGATTGACAATCTTCGAAAAAGTTGTTGTTCTCTTGCTATCCGCGAATCCCCATATAAACTTATGACTAGATGGTATTTGACCCCCTCTAGAATTCATCAATTCTACCCTAATTGCTCCCCCAACTGTTTTAGAGGCTGCCCAAATGAAGGAACCCTTTTACATATATTCTGGGATTGTAAACGTTTAGACTCAATATGGAAATCCGCCACCAACATAGCTAAGAAACTAATGGTCGATAAAATACCCTCTGCAGCACAATCATCTGGATGGTCGCCTGCAACTGGCGTACACCTTATATCACATGGCAACAAGTCATCTCAAGATTGTCGACAATAAAGCTTACAGAATATATCCATTTTACATTACATGATCAAATAAGCAAATATGAATAAAAATGGTTGCTTTGGGATTCTATACTTAATAATTAATACAATATTTTGATTATTTATTACCTGATATCTCTACTATTGTGCCATGTACACCTATCTCTTTGATTGTACTGTTAGAGTATATTGTATGTTTTCTTTGTACCCACCCTTCCAATAAAGCAGTTTGTAAACAAAAAAATAAAAATTAGGAACAAAGGTCTGGCAATTACTTGACTGAGTTCTTTGAGGACCATTGGGTGCAAGCCATCTGGTCCTGGTGACTAATCAATGTTAAGTTTTTCAAGTCTATTCCTAATTCTATCCTCTGTCCATAGATGCCAAACTATGATAAATAGAATTTATGTCAATTTCCTGTTGACATACACTGGCCTTGCATGTCTTCTTTTCCCTTTTATGCCTGTCTGCCTTTTCCAATAGCTGTTTAGGTATTGCTGTACCTTTTAGATATACAAAATCATTGCGGGAGCACACTATTTGTATTTTGTGTGAAGTAGTGATGGACATTTCTTCTTTGAGCCTTAATTATGCACAGTGCATTGAGTCCTGCTCTCACCCTGTAGTATGGGATTATTAATCATTCATTACAAAAAAGGTTCAGGGCTTACTCATACATATGCGTTGTGTTAATTCATACATTGCTTTGAGGAGCTTTGCATTAAGGCAGCTGATTCATCTGAATGGTCTGTAAGCAAACCTCGAAGCACAAAAAAATGCATCTGAGCCATTTTTGACAGCTCATTGCCCCACAATGCACAGAGCATTCATATTTCCAATGTATTTTGATTACTGTATATGTGATTTGAAATGCTATGAAAGGCACGTGTATAGCAACCAACAAGTTTGATTGGGACATGTGTCAATCAATGCAGAAATTAACACCATAAATTGGTTTGCTGGTGAATCTCATTTAGGAAGTTCACTCACCTCTAATTTATATGATGACTTGTAAAACAGACCTTTTATTATGTGTATTGTAAAGGAACAAAATGCAACATGACTCACAAACTCACATTAAAACATATTTTACTTTTTTTGTTGTTGAAACAAAATTAAATTTAGATGTATTTTTTGCCTTCACACCCCATCTACCGAATTACATATTCAGTGTTTTAGACTAAATTGTGTACTGGAATTTCTAGCTATTTATATGTAAATAGCTCTGTCTTTGGATATTGACTAAAGAATGGTATGCTAGCACTTTCAGTAATCCAATCTAAGTTGCATTTTATTCTGCCACTCTCCATTCATAATGGCACTTGAGGGCAAACAGTTTGATCCGTCTGTCAACATAATTTTCCTATGCAATAACAGAAAGTGGAGGAAATTTTGCTTCAAGGATTGAATGTTGCTATTTTCCAAGTCTTACAATACCAGACATGACATAACAGCTGAGCAGGGAGCAAAGGCACAGTTTTATCTAAATGCCATAGAAGCTTTGTACTGTCTAGCTCTCTTTCAGCACAAATTGTCATTTCTAATAAAGAAAAGAATCCAATTGTTTGACAATGAATTGTAATCAAAATATAACCATTCAAAAATTAATACAAAGCTTTGTTTTAACAGAACTGAGCCAAATCTATATACACAGTGTGGGCCATGCTAAAAATATATTAACTATGCAAAAATAGTTTTGTGTTATGTTGTATATAAAATATCGGGACTCTGCAATTGTATGCCAAATGCCATTATGTTTTTTTAGGATATTAATATTTTTATACAGTTAATCCTAACTGCCTAGCCCCTCGTCATTCTTTCTACAAGCCTACTTTAGTTATACTTTAGTTTACTACTTTAGTTTACTTTAGTTATAGATCAACAAATGATGCAATTCTACAAGCTGCAGCTTGCTGATCTGCTGGGACTGTGTAGTACTGCATACGCATGGCCCATTTTCTATGGACTTAATGGAAAAGCCATCAATGCAAATATATATTTTTTTGCTATTAGGGACTACGGAGAAAAATAAGCACCTTGGTCCATGAGGTGCAGGATGGGCTGGGTGATGCTCTGATCCTGTTCTGAGCCAATGGTGCCAAGGAGATACTACTACCTGCATGACCTATTCTTTATAGGCCCTAATGAAAAATTGCCAACCTGCTGGCTTGCAAGAAGGAAGCTTTTTCACCAAGGTCTATGGAGGAATGCTGCACATACAGCCTCAGGATTTTCAGGAGGATCAATATGCTACTGTTTAGGCCCCAGCTCTTTGCCCAGGTCCATTGCTAATCTAAGGTTAGTAAAGGTGGGCATAAATAGAATAAGAAAGTGGAAGAGGTAATTTAAAATTAACTTATTTAAAGCACACTGATTATTTTATGCTCACAATGTCCTCTAATGTTAGAAACATTTAAAATATTGCAGTGATACTTATGATACACTAAAGCAGGGGTCTCCAGACTTTTCAAACAAAGGGCCATTTTACTGTCCTTTAAACTGTAGGGGGGCCGCACTGTGGACAGTGGGAGTAGAAAATGTCCTGAAGTCAAAGGGGATAAACAATGACCCATGATGGTTTCAGTGGGAGGAATGGTGCACCATCATTGGTGTTGGTGAGAGGAATAGTGCCCCATTATCTGTGTCAGGATCTAAGCTTTGCTGTTGCTGACAGTGGAGGGAATTATTCCCCAAGGGCTGGTTAAGAGCAAGCAAAGGGCCGCATCTGGTCCTCGGGCTGCAGATTGGAGACCACTGCACTAGAGAATTATGCACGTCAGTACCTGGCCCCGAAGGAAGCTGCAAAGTGAAGTTTTTATCACAGTCATTCAGATATCTATTGATTTGGCTGCAAGATAATTAATGTATGCAAATTCAAAATCAAAAATGTATATTGCAGTTCACCAGCTCTTAGATATGGGGGTTGCATTTATTTTCCTTCTTTCAGATTTTTTTTCTCATTTCCAGTCAGTAACATACTTTGTGTTGCTATGACAAAGCTCATTCATCTTGCTGTATCTATGGATAGACACCAATGTCACCCTCGGACAGAAAGTGTGTTGGGACTAAAAAAAACCCTCCCCTCACATACATACAAACACACAAAAACATACATACATACATACAGAGGAAGATGGAGTGTCCTAAAAAAGCATTTTAGGGACTTAGGAGTAGAGTTGAGCGAACCCGGACTGTAAAGTTCGGGTTAGTACCGGACTTTGGGGTGTCCGTGTCCCGAACCCGGACATTTGAGAAAAAGTCTGGGTTCGGGTTTGGTATTCGGGTATTTTTTGTGCCTTTTCAATAGCTGCAGGGCAGCCAATCAACAAGCGTTTCACTGGTTTGCCCTTAGAAGCCATCACAGCCATGCCTACTAATGGCATGGCTGTGATTGGCCAGTGCATCATGTGACCCAGTCTATTTTTGGCACCTGTTGAATAGCTGCAAGGCAGCCAATCAACAAGCATTTCACTCGTTTGCCCTTAGAAGCCACCACACCATGCCTACTAATGTTATGGCTGTGATTGGCTAGTGCATCATGTGACCCAGCCTCTATATGAGCTGGAGTCACGTAGTGCCGTGTGTCACATAGTTTTGTACTGGAGTAGGGAGAGGATCCTGCCGCCGCTGTGAGGGTGAGATTAGCACTCTAATATCATCTCATCCTGCATTAGAGACAGGTTCCTGGCGGTGCTGTGAGAGGAAAGATTAGTATTATAAAACCATCTGATATTGGAGTAGGTACAGTTCCCTGGTGCTGTGAGGGAAAGATTAGCATTCTAATATCATCTCATCCTGCATTAGAGACAGGTTCCTGGCGGTGCTGTGAGGGGAAAGATTAGTGTTCTAAAACCATCTGATACTGGAGTAGGTACAGTTTCCTGGTGCTGTGAGGGAAAGAATAGCGTTCTAATATCATCTCATCCTGCATTAGAGACAGGTTCCTGGTGGTGCTGTGAGGGGAAAGATTAGCGTTCTAAAACCATATGATACTGGAGTAGGTACAGTTTCCTGGTGCTGTAATGGACAGATTAGTGTTCTAAAATCATCTCATACTGCTTTAAGGAGAGGTTCCTGCTGCTGGTGTGAGGGACAGATTAGTGTTCTAAAATCATCTCATACTGCTATAGGGAGAGGTTCTTGCTGCTGGTGTGAGGGACAGATTAGTGTTCTAAAATCATCTCATACTGGTATAGGGAGAGGTTCCTGCTGCTGCTGTGAGGGAAAGATTAATGTTCTAAAATCATCTCATACTGGTATAGGGAGAGGTTCCTGCTGCTGCTGTGAGGGACAAATTAATGTGCTAAAATCATATCATACTGGTATAGAGAGAGGTTCCTGCTGCTGCTTTGAGGGACAGATTAATGTTCTAAAATCATCTCATACTGGTATAGGGAGAGGTTCCTGCTGCTGGTGTGAGGGACAGATTAGTATTCTAAAATCATATCATACTGGTATAGGGAGAGGTTCCTGCTGCTGCTGTGAGGGACAGATTAATGTTCTAAAATAATCTCATACTGGTATAGGGAGAGGTTCCTGCTGCTGGTGTGTGGGATAGATTATTGTTCTAAAATCATCTCATACTGCTATAGGGAAAGGTTCCTGCTGCTGGTGTGAGGGACAGATTAGTGTTCTAAAATTATCTCATACTGCTATAGGGAGAGGTTCCTTCCTGGTGCTGGTGTGAGGGATAGATTAGCGTTCTAAAATCATCTCATGCTGCTATAGTGAGAGGTTCCTGCTGCTGGTGTGAGGGAGAGATTAATGTTCTAAAATCATCTCATACTGGTATAGGGAGAGGTTCCTGCTAGTGTTGAGCGAACCCGGACTGTAACGTTCGGGTCCGTACCGAACTTTCGGGTGTCCGTGGCACGAACCCGGACCCGGACATTTCAAAAATCGTTCGGGTTCGGTCCGGGGTTCTGCTATTTTACTCCACGTGTTGAGAAGCTGCAGGGCAGCCAATCAACAAGTGTTTCAGTGGTTTGCCCTTAGAAGCCATCACAGCCATGCCTACTAATGGCATGGCTGTGATTGGCCGGTGCATCATGTGACCCAGCCTCTTTATAAGCTGGAGTCACAGTGCTGCAGTCACATGCTCCTTGGGTTAGTGTAGGGAAAGGTAGCTGACTGCGTGAGGGACAGATTTGAGACATTTTAAGACCTGATCCTGCATCCTGAGATAGATTACTTTACTACTGCTGTCTGTGCTGTTGCTCTGAGGACAGATAGCAGAAATTAGAGATTTCATATACCGCTGCTTGTA
>BLSH010436519.1:510406-529832 GCA_018402905.1 Glandirana rugosa
CCTTGGAGAGGGATATCGTCATACTCCACTAAAATCTTGTTATTAGATAGGGAGTGTGGTCGTCGTCCTTGATCTCAACTCGCTTGGAGACCTTCAAGCCCAAGACGACCAGGCAGGCTTGAAGCCCTGTTTCAGGCCCAGGCCCAGGCCTGCCTTGGGCTTGCTAGCGTGCCTGTTGCTTGGGGTAACTTTAGTTACCCCTGGGCTTGAAAATACGTGTTTTTACCGACACTGTTTCAGGACCTTTCGGGATCTCCCGACGTTTTCCTTCATTTTACCCCCATTCCCATCCCGTTCACGGGATGTTTTTTTACCCCTGTCCCTTTGCGATCGTTCGGGTTCCGTCCGGACCCGGACCCGGACTTTGTCCCGAAGTTCGGACGGACCAGCAGAACCCGAACTTCCAGAGGTTCGCTCAACTCTAGTTCCTGCTGCTGGTGTGAGGGATAGATTATTGTTCTAAAATCACCTCATACTGCTATAGGGAGAGGTTCCTGCTGCTGCAGTGAGGGATAGATTAGCGTTCTGAAATCATCTCATACTGGTATAGGGAGAGGTTCCTGCTGCTGGTGTGAGGGACGGATTAGCATTCTAAAATCATATCATACTGGTATAGGGAGAGGTTCCTGCTGCTGGTGTGAGGGATAGATTATTGTTCTAAAATCACCTCATACTGCTATAGGGAGAGGTTCCTGCTGCTGCTGTGAGGGATAGATTAGCATTCTGAAATCATCTCATACTGCTATAAGGAGAGGTTCCTGCTGCTGGTGTGAGGGACAGATTAGTGTTCTAAAATCATCTCATACTTGTGTAGGGAGAGGTTCCTGCTGCTGGTGTGAGCGGTGCATTTCTTGCACAAAAATAAAAAAGTGCGTCTACGTTGCTGTTTTAAAAAAAAAAAAAGAATAATAATGTATTATATTTTTTTTTAGTATTAATAAATAGTGCTACATAGTAGATTCGCACCTTGCTGTGTATTTCTTGCGCAAAAATAAAAAGTGCGTCTACATTGCTGGTTTAAAAAAATATATATATATTTTAAATACATTTGCAGCCAGAGGTGCATTTCCTGCACAAAAATAAAAAATAAAAATAAAAATTGCTAGTTTAAAAAAAAAGAATAATAATTTATTATTCTTTTTTTTATTATTAATAAATAGTGCTACATAGTACATTTGTGTCCAGAATGAGGAGAGCGTCAAATAAGGGACATGGTCATGGTCGTGGTGCTGTTGGTGCTGCCGGTGTTGGTGGTGTTGGTGAAGTTCCTGTTGCAAGGAGAGGACGTGGTCAATTTGTGCCAGCTACATGCACAAGTGGAACACCTTCCTCGGGTGGGAGTAGCCGACAGAACCTTCAACGTTATATGGTAGGCCCGAATGTCGCTCAGCGAATGGTGAGGTCAGAACAAGTACAGGTGATAGTAGATTGGGTGGCTGACAATACCTCCAGTTCCTTCACATTGTCTGCCACCTGGTCCCTTGATGAAAGCTCAGAGTAGGCACCTGAACCCCATGGCCATCTGTCTTTCACCTCAGCCCCTTGTAAATTAGCCAAGCAGTCTGAGCCCCAAGTCATGCAGCAGTCTCTTTTGCATTTTGATGACTCTGCTAGTGTGCTTTCCGTGGGCCATCCACATAGCCCTGCCCCAGAAGTGGAAGACATTGAGTGCACTGATGCCCAACCACTTCTGTTTCAGGATGAGGACATGGAAACACCACCGCAGCACGTCTCTGATGATGACGAAACACAGGTGCCAACTGCTGCAGCTTTCCACAGTGTGCAGACTGACAAGGAGGGCAGTGGTGAAGGGTGGGTGGAAGATGATGTGGAGGATGATGAGGTCCTAGACCCCACATGGAATGAAGGTAATGCGAGTGACGTGTGCAGTTTGGAGGAAGAGGTGGTGGTCGCACAGAGGCACCAGCACAGCAAAAGAGGAAGCAGGTTGCAAAAGCGGAGCGACTGTCCCCTAGACAGTACACCTGCTACTACCCACCGCACCCAGAGACCTAGCACACCAAAGGCAGCTCAAAGGCATTCCCCGGTGTGGCAGTTCTTCAGACAATGTGCTGACGACAAGACACGAGTGGTTTGCACGCTGTGCAATCAGAGCCTGAAGCGAGGCATAAATGTTCCAAACCTGAGCACAACCTGCATGACCAGGCATCTAAATTCAAAGCACGAGCTGCAGTGGAATAAGTACCTCAAAATCCAAGAAAGGTCTCGGCCGCTTCCTGCTTCCTTTTCTGCTGCTGCCTCGGCTTCTTCCTCTACAGTGCCAGTGTCACCTGCCACCCAGCAAACAGACGATGTGACAGCAACGCCACCATGTCCGCCACCGTCCCCAAGCATTTCCACACGGTCCCATGGAAGCTTACAGCTCTCCATCTCCCAAACACAGGAGAGAAAGAGGAAGTACCCCCCTACCCACCCGCGATCCCTGGCCCTGAATGCCAGCATTTTAAAATTCCTGGCCTTTGAAATGCCGTCATTCTGTCTGGTGGACACGGACAGTTTTGATGGCGGTGTCTGTCCCACAGTACGTGGTTCCCAGCCGCCACTACTTTTCCAGGCGAGCCATCCCTTCCCTGCACAAACAAGTCAGGGACAAGATCAAGTGTGCACTGCGCAATGGCATCTGTGGCAAGGTCCACATAACCACTGATACATGGACCAGTAAGTACGGGCAGGGACACTATATCTCGCTAACTGCACACTGGGCAAATGTAGTAGCTGGTGGGCCTGAGGCAGCTAGCCCTTTGGCGCATGTCCTTCTGCCACAGAGGATTGCAGGGCATTTCTCTTTGCCTCCTGTTGCCTCCTCCTCCTACTCCACTTCCTCCTCCTCCTCTACCACCTCCTCATGCGGTCAGCGTAACACCTTCACCAACAACTTCAGCACGTCCAGTGGAAACAACCGCAGGCTGATTTAAACCTGATATGTTTGGGGGATAAATCCCACACTGAACAGCAGCTGTGAATGGGCATTGAACAACAGACCAATGAGTGGTTGTTGCCACTGAGCCTTAAGCCCGTCCTGGTGGTGTGCGATAATGGGCGAAATCTCGTAGCAGCTCTGGGCCTAGCCGGTTTGACGCGCATCCCTAGCCTGGCGCATGTGCTGAATTTGGTGGTGCAGAAATTTCGAAAAAACTACCCGGATATGTCAGAGCTGCTGCAGAAAGTGCGGGCCGTCTGTGCACGCTTTTGGCGTTCTCACCCTGCTGCTGCTCGACTGTCTGCGCTGCAGCAGAACTTCAGCCTTCCCGCTCACCACCTCCTATGCGACGTGCCCACAAGGTGGAACTCCACCTTGCACATGCTGGAGAGACTGTGCGAGCAGCAGCAGGCAATAGTGGAGTTTCAGCGGCAGCACACATGGGTCAGTCGCTCTGTGGAACAGCACCACTTCACCACCAATGAGTGGGCCTCCATGCGAGACCTGTGTACCATATTGTGGTGTTTCGAGTACTCCAACATGGTCAGTGCCGATGACGCTGTTCTCAGCGTTACTATCTTACTTCTATGTCTCCTTGAAAAAACACTTCGGGCGATGATTGGAAGAGGATGTGGCACAAGAGGAGGAGGAAGAGGGGTCATTTCCACGGTTAGCAGGTCAATCATTCACAAGTGGCTTGGAGGGTGGGTTCCTGCACCAGCATAGGCCAGGTAAAAAAATTTCAAGCCAGGGCACAGTTCTGGAGGATGAGGAGGACAAGGTTGATGAGGAGGAGGAGGAACCATGTTCACAGCAGGGTGGCACCCAACGCAGCTCGTGGGCATCACTGGAGCATGATATACGGATAGAGCTGGATACGGAGGACACAGATGATACACCTCCCACAGAGGACAGCTTGTCTTTGCCTCTGGGCAGTCTGACACACATGAGCGACTACATGCTGCAGTGCCTGCTCAACGACAGTCTAGTTGCCCACATTTTAACTTGTGCTGATTACTGGGTGGCCACCCTGCTGGATCTCCGTTACAAGGACAACGTGCCGTCCTTGATTCCCTCACTGGAGCGTGATCAGAAGATGCGCAACTACAAGCGCACGCTGGTAGACACGCTGCTGAGGGCATTCCCAAATGACACCGGGGGCTCAGTGGAAGCACAAGGCGAAGGCAGAGGAGGAGGAAGAGGTCGCCAACGCAGCTGTGGCACCGCCAGCTTCTCAGAAGGCAGGGTTAGCATGGCCGAAATGTGGAAAAGCTTTGTCGGCAGCACGCCACAACAAACAGCACCACCAGCTGATAGGCAACGTCTTGGCAGGAGGCAGCATTTCAGCAACATGGTGGAACAGTATGTGTGCACATGCCTACACGTACTGACTGAAGGGTCTGCCCCATTCAACCTCTGGGTCTCCAAATGGGGCACATGGCTTGAGCTTGCCCTTTATGCCTTGGAGGTGCTGGCCTGCCCTGCAGCCAGTGTATTGTCTGAACGTGTGTTTAGCACGGCAGGGGGGCGTTATCACAGACAAGCGCAGCCGCCTATCCACAGCCAACGTGGACAAGCTAATGTTTATTAAAATGAACCAGGCAGTGGTCCCACAAGGCTCGTCTGTACCTTGTGCAGAATAGACATTTAGACCGGCCTTACACAGCCATTGGTATACTTTTTTTTTTTGAAAATGTCTCAATATTTTTGGGTACACCAAAAGACAAACAGGCGGCACTCCATGGATATTATTTGCTTGCAGTTTATTTCAATGCGGCATGTACAGGTACAGATGGATACAGGTAGACGCGTTTCACTCGGTGCCTCCGAGCTTAGTCATTACCAATATCAATATTTTCGGGGCTACCCCAATTAGAAAAAACCAAACAAACAAAAAACAGTGTTGGCTACCTCCTCCCCCGCCACTTCCACCTACACCACCACGGTTACCGCCTCCTCAACCTCTAGGCTCCTACTCCACATCCACCTCCTCCTCAAATTTTTATTTTTTTTATGTGATTTTAAGTTATTTCCCTATCCACATTTGTTTGCAGGGCACTTGTCCTACTCTTACCCTCATGTTGCTTCCTTTTGCAGCCCTCTAGCCCTTTCCATTACTTTTTTACAGCCATTTTTGTGCCCAAAAGTTCGGGTCACCATTGACTTCAATGGGGTTCGGGGTTCGGGGTCCGGGGTCAAGTTCGGTGCCGAACTCGAACCTTTTAGCGAAGTTAAGCCGAACGCGACGAACCCGAACATCCAGGTGTCTGCTCAACTCTACTTAGGAGCTAAATTGATAATTAGGACCTCCAAGGTAGTATTCTCTGAAATACTACCGGTACCTCGAGCCACACCAGAGAGGCAGCGGGAGATTAGGCTGAGGAGCTGGTGTAGCAAGGAGGGTTTCAGGTTTCTGGAGAACTGGGCAGACTTCTCAGTTACCAGCTCTTTAGCAGGGACGGACTGCACTTAAATGGGGAAGGTGCAGATGGGCTGGGAGTGAAGATGGCTGACAAGTTAGAGGGGTTTTTAATCTAGGCGAAGGCGGGGGTTAAGATGTAGAGATAGCCAGCATGGAACAAATTTCAGAGAGTAGTATTGGGAGCATTAGTGGTAGGTTAAATAAAGTACCTAAACCTGAGGTAAGTATAGTCTATTTGTAACCTCAGAACACCCAATAAGGAGATGGCATGCATCCGGACAAAACTATGTGGCTTGTTCACTAATTCCAGGAGTCTGGCGGACAAGATGGGAGGACTAAAGATGCTATTGTATGAGGAAGATTTAGATTTTGTGGGTATTTCAGAGAATGCTTCAACAGCTCTCATGGTTGGCTGGCAACCATTCAAGGGTATTCCCTATATTGCAGAGATAGGGAGGGTAAAAAGGGGGGAGGGGTATGCCTGTATATCAAAAGTGAATGTGAGGGACAGCATCACTAATAGAGTAAGGGAGGAGGTGGAATCTTTATGGGTAAAGCTACAAAGGGAGGAAACCAGGGGGAAAATAATACTGGGAGTATGCTATAGGTCCCCTAACCAGAGGGAGGAGGGGGAGGCGGATCTCCTATCTCAGTTTGGAATGGTGGCAAGGATGGGGAGTGTCATTATAATGGGGGGTTTAAATTATCCAGACATAGACTGGGCGGAAGGAACCGCACAATCTTCTAAGGCTCGCCATTTCCTAAATGTCCTGCAGGACAATTACATGAGTCAGATGGTAAATGCACCAACAAGAAATAAAGCTTTACTAGACCTACTGATTACTAACACTTCAGACCTGATCACCGATGTGGAAATAAGGGGCAATTTAGGAAAAAGCGATCACAGGTCAATTCGTTTCAGTATAAATCACACAAATAGGAAATATAAGGGAAATACAAAGACACTGAATTTCAAGAGAGCCAACTTCCATAAACAAACCTCCTTACTAGAAGAAATTAAATGGGATAACCTACAAGGAACAATGAACATGGAGGAAAATGGTTGTGTTTTAACCACTTCAGCCCCGGAAGGATTTCCAGCTTTAGGACCGGAGCACTTTTTGCGATTCGGCGCTGCGTCGCTTTAACTGACAATTGCGCGGTCGTGCGACGTTGCACCCAAACGAAATTTGCGTCCTTTTTTTCCCACAAACAGAGCTTTCTTTTGGTGGTATTTGATCACCTCTGCGTCATTTCTGATCGCCGCTATAAACAAAAGAAGAGTGACAATTTTGCAAAAAAACCCAAATTTCTTACTTTTTGCTAAAATACAAATCCAAAAAAAAAATATAAAAAAACATTTTTTTTCACCGTTTTTGGCCGATTTATATTCTTCCTCATATTTGCGATAAAAAAAATCGCAATCGGCGTTTATTGATTGGTTTGCGCAAAAGTGGTCGCATTTACGGATGATGAGAATTCATTTTTGGGGTTTTTATTTTTTTTTTATTTTTTACTAAAAATGGCGGCGATCTGCGATTTTTAGCGGTACTGCGATATTGGGGCGGACATGTCGGAATGTTTTGACACTTTTTTGGGACCATTGGCATTTATACAGCGATCAGTGCTATAAAAATGCACTGATTACTGTGTAAATGCCATTGGCAGTGAAGGGGTTAACCTGCAGGGGGCGCTCTAAGGGTTAACTATGTTCCCTGGGCGTGTTCTAACTGTAGGGGGACTTGCCTAGCTGGGGAAAGGAAGTGGTCACAGCCTTCACTTACAGGAAGGCTGTGATCACTTCCCTTCCCCCTCACACAGAGCGGAGGTCCGTGTTTACATACACGGACCTCCGCTCATTCGCTCCGGGGGGGGCATCGCGGGTGGCCGGCGGCAATCGAAGCCGCCGGACCCGCTCCCTGGACCCCCCCGGACACAGTGAGTACGTATGACGGCGATTCGCGTTACAGAGCCACATTGTCGCCGTCAATTGCCGATCAGCCGTCGGCAAGCGGTTAAGAGCATATTAAATAAGGGTATTAGACGGTGCATCCCAATGAAAGAGCTAATAAAAGTCCTGGGTGGCTTAACTCCAATGTAAAAATGCATCTAAAAGCAAAGGAGAAGGCCTTCAAAAAATACTGGCCGAGGGGTCATCATCAGCATTCCAACTTTACAAAGAATGCAATAAGAAATGTAACGGTGCAATCGGGGTGGCTAAGATAGAACACGAAAGGCACATACGGAGGAGAGTAAGAAAAATTCCAAGGAATTCTTTAAATATATAAATAGTAAGAGAGAGGGGTCAGATCATATTGGCCCCATAAAGAATGATGAAGGGAATTTGGTTACAAAGGGTGGAGAGATGGCGAAGGTTTTGAATGTATTCATTTCCACAGTTTTCACGAGGGAAACGGGGGGCTTCAGTAACCAAAACTGTAAAGTTTATCCTCATGACACGTCACAGGAGGCACCCTCATAGCTAACAGAGGATAGAATTAGGAATAGACTTGAAAAACTTAACATTATTAAGTCACCGGGAGGAGATGGCTTGCACACAAGGGTCCTGAAGGAGCTCAGAGTCAGGAACCATGAATCAGACCAAGACAGAAGTACAGTAAAATCACACTTTTTAATAAAAAGGTAAAATGTTATAAACAGAGTAAACATGGTCAAAACATAGCCAGGGTTTGGTAACCAGAGCGGATAGTCATAGCAAGCCAGTGAAACAGGAGTCCAGAGATCAGCGAGGTCAAACAAACGGAAGTCAGGGTCAGGAGGAGAATCAGCTGAGCAGGGTCTTGAATTCAGGAGCCAGAAGGGAATGTCAAACAGGCTAAGTCTTTCACAGGAACACACAGCAGAGATTTCTCCAGAAATGTTGACCAAGGTGAAGGCACCTGCGATCTGATCCAGGCAGTTTATATAGCAGCAGATCTGATAAACGAGACAGGATATGGTCATCGGGTGAGACAGAGTGGAAGTTGAAACTGGCAATTAACCCTCAGCTGAGCAGCTTGCTCTGAGAAGGGAGAGTTAAGCCCAGCCCTAACAATACCCCATCCTGAACAACCCCCCTCAGGGGGCCACCAAGTTTGAGGGGAAACGTCTATGGAAAGCACAGAGGAGGACATGAGCATGTACGTCCGAGGATGAGACACAAGAGCGCTCCTCCGGACCGTACCCTTTCCAATGAACCAGGTACTGTGTGCGCCCACGGAACCTATGGGAGTCAATGATAGATTGTATTTCATACTCCTCATGGTTCTCAACCTGAACAGAATGAGGACGTGGTACCGAGGTGTTGAAGCGGTTGCATACCAAAGGTTTTAACAAGGAGACATAAAATACATTAGAAATATACATATACTGAGGAAGCGGAGTAAGGGATTCTATAAGGTCTGGGGTGGGTGGTTGGCCAGTCCCCTTACGCTATGTCCCATTCTGCCATGATGAGTATCTTTGTCTCATTCACTCTAGGCTCGGCCTAGAACTTCCGCCTCATTTAACCATCATGGTGTTTTGATATATGTTGAATGGACTCCGGCCCAGCCAGTGGGAAATGTACATATGAGCCATAGGTATTTGATTTTGTAGCTGGGAAAATGTATTACCAAGGAATAATCAACTCTCTGTACCTGCTTGTTCAACCTGTCGCCCAAAGGGCAGTTGTTGTTTTTGTTTTTTTCTTTTTTATGTTTGTACGTCTTTTATAACCAATAAAAATATCTTAAAAAAAAAAAGAAATATACATATAAGAAGGCAGGTCTAAAGCATAAGCCACTGGGTTGATCTTACGGAGAATGTGGAAAGGCCCAATAAACCATGGTGCCAGCTTCAGGGAGGGAACATGGAGTCTAATGTTTTGCGAGAAGGCAGCCAGACCCTCTCTCCAACTTGGTAGGAAGGCGCAGGTAGGCGCCTGCAGTAAACATGGTGTCTGTACCTATCATTGGCACGGCGCAAAGACTCCTGGACCTGTACCCAAGTGGAATGAAGACCACAGAGATGCTCCTCCAATGCAGGAATTCTCTGAGGAACAAATGAGTCAGGCAACATGGCTGGTTGGAAACCATAATTCGCCATAAACTTGGACAACCGGGAAGCAGTATTGACGGCACTATTGTGAGCAAACTCTGCCCAAGGTAACAGGTCAGGCCAGTTGTTATGGTGGTCAGAAATATAACAACGTAAAAACTGTTCCAAGGACTGGTTGGCTCATTCTACAGCCCCATTGGACTGCGGGTGATACGCAGAAGAGAAAGAAAGCTGAATTCCCAACTGTGCACAAAAGGCTCGCCAAAACCTGGACACAAACTGGCTACCCCTGTCTGAGACAATCACCTTGGGAAGCCCATGTAAGCGAATGATCTCCCGAGAAAAAATGGATGCCAGTACTTGGACGTGGGCAACTTGCTAAGTGGATTACAATGTGACATCTTTGAGAATCGGTCAACCACCATAAGGATAACTGTGTTACCCTGAGAGTTAGGGAACTCCACAATAAAATCCATAGACAGGTGTGTCCAAGGCCACTCTCCATTGGGTATGGGTTGTAGAAAACCTACTGGAAGATGTCGTGGTGTTTTGTTCTGAGCACACACGGAACAGGCTGCTGCAAAGGTGTGGAGACTAGGCCACCAGAACTGTTGAGAAATAGCCCAAATTAGTTGATTCTTCCCTGGGTGACCAGCAGCCTTGGGAGAATGGAGCACAGCAGTACTGAGACTCTCCAGGACAAAGCAACGGTCACAAGGTTTCTCAGGAGGAGCATGGATCTGAGCAGCAAGGATCTTGTCACCCAAAGGTGAAGTGAAACTGGTACGAATCGTAGCCAGAATGCGATCAGGTATCACAGAAACAGGAGCCGACTCCATCTTGGAAGCAGAGGAAAACTGTCACAGACTGTCACAGGCAATGCATCGGCACTTACATTCTTAGTACCCGGTAAAAATGAGAATGAGACTATGTAATTGAATCTTGACAAGAACAGAGCCCATTGCGCCCTCCTGGGGGAGAGGCATTTAGCCTCAGACAAGAATGTGAGATTCTTGTGGTCAGTCAAAATGAGAGCCCGAACAATGGGGTACCCTCGAGGAGATGCCTTCATTCTTTAAACACTTCAATACCAGGCACTTAGAACACTTCCCACACAGACCTATTTTCAGCTTTCGGCGCTGTCGCATGTTGAATGACAATTGCGCGGTTGTGCAAGGCTGTACCCAAACAAAATTTTTATCAATTTGTTCCCACAAATAGAGCTTTCTTTTGGTGGTATTTGATCACCCCTGCGGTCTTTATTTTTTGTGCTACAAATGAAAAAAGACCAAAAATTTTGAAAAAAAAAGTTTTTCTTTGTTTCTGTCACAAAATATTGTATAAGTACATTTTCTCCTTCACTGACGGGCATTGATGTGGCTACACTGATGGGCACTGATGAGGCTACACTGACGGGTACTGATGAGGCAGTACTGTTTGGCACTGATGAGGTGGCACTGATAAGGTTGCACTGATGATGAGGCACATGTATGCAACACTGATGGTCACTGATAGGCGGCACTGATATGCGGCACTGATGGGCACTCATAGGTGGGACTGATAGGCACTGATAGATGGCACTGGGCACTGATAGATGGCATTGATAGGTGGCATTGCTGGGCACTGATAGGTGACACTGGTGGGCACTGATAGGTGGCACAGGTGGGCACTGATAGGTGGCACAGGTGGGCACTGGTACATGGCACTGGTGGGCACTGGTACATATAGCTCTGTTAGGGATGGCACTGGCAGGCATCACATATGGGCACAGTGCTGTCCCTACAGTGCTCTGTATTCCTCTTACCTGGTGGCCTAGTGTGGGCTCCCTGGTGGTCCCTGGGCTGCCTCCTGATTGTCTCCCTGGTGGTCCTGGGCGGCCTCCTGATGGTGGTCCCTAGGGGGGTCTTCCTTGTGGTCCTGGTCGGCTCCCTGGTGGTCCAGTGTGGCGATCCTGAGGGGGGCTGCACTGATACAAGTTCAGCGCAGCCCCCCCTTCAGGAGAGCAGCCGATTGGCTCTCCACTGCTCAGGTCTGCAAGCCTGAGTAGAGGAAAAGCCAATAAATGGCTGTTCCTGTTTACACTGTGATCTGCTGTGATTGGTCACGGCTGATCACATGGTAAAAAGCTTCCGATGGAAGTCTTTTACCTCGATCAGTAATGCGGTGGGTCAGATTGACCCAGGGCACCACCGACCGCGGCAATGCGCGCCCCCATGGGCACGCAATCACTGGTTATCCTGAGAACATCAATAGACGTCAAGTCAGTATAACAGAACGCCCACCCGGATGTCATTTGTCTATACGCCGGGGGGGGGAAGTAGTTAAGGGCTAAAATTATCGCTGACAACTCTCTGTTCCCAATCTTGTAATTGCATTCCGCAGGAGACAACTTCTTGGAAAAGTAGCCACAAGGATGCATAGCGCTCTCGGAGGTTGAACATTGGGACAGAAGGACACCAACTCCAGGCTCAGATGAATCAACCTCAAGGATGAATGGTAACGTAGAATCCGGATGTGCCAACACAGGGCGGAAACAAAGGTAGCCTTGAGACTTTCAAAGGCCTTAATGGACTCCGAAGACCAATTCTGTGGGTTACCATTCTTTCTAGTCATATCAGTTAGGGGCTTGACCAGAGACGAGAAGTTACAAATAAACTTCTGATAATAATTGGCAAAGCCAAGAAAATGTTGTAGTGGACGTAAACCCATGGGTCGGGGCCACTGTAGAAGTGCCGATAGCTTCTCTGGGTCCATTGAAAAACCAGCAGTGGGAATGACATAACCCAGGAATTTAACCTGTTCACGATGGAACTTGCACTTCTCCAATTTCTCCAATTTACAATACAGGTTATTATCTCAGCCTCTGAAGCACATGACAGACATCTGTGTTGTGGCTCTCTAGGGACCTGAAATATAAGCCAGAGCTTTGCAAAGACCAAATGGGATTACGAGGTATTTGTAATGGCCTGTCCTGGTATTAAATGCAGTTTTCCACTGATCACCCTCCATGA
The DNA here is from genome assembly GCA_018402905.1 of Glandirana rugosa. Lineage (NCBI taxonomy): Eukaryota > Metazoa > Chordata > Amphibia > Anura > Ranidae > Glandirana > Glandirana rugosa. Next base: position 522,819 of record BLSH010436519.1, read on the forward strand.
TTCTCACGAGATTGTATGCCCCTCTCAGATCAAGCTTTGTGAAAACCATTGCTCCCTTGAGGCGGTCAAATAACTCCATAATCAGTGCAATCGGATAAGCATTATTAATCGTGAAAAGATTGAGACCCCTATAATCGATACAAGGTCTCAGTTCACCACTCTTCTTTTTTACAAAAAAGAAGCCAGCACCAGTAAGAGACAAGGATTTGTGGATAAAAACTCTAGAAAGTGCACCTGTGACATACTCCTCCATGGCTTTATCCCCTGAGACAGACAAAGGGTAAACCCGGCCACGAGGAGGTATGGCACCAGGTTGAAGGTCACTAGTGCAATCATACGACCAGTGTGGAGGCAAACTACCGACTTGACCTTTAGCAAAGACGTTGCTAAATTCGCAGTATTCCTCCGGCAAGGAGGAGAGTGAAGAAGTACACAAGACCTTAGCCACTTTCTGAAAACATGTGTTACTGCATTGTGGCCACCAGGAAAGAATCTCAGCACAAAGCCAATCAAAAGAGGGGTTGTGCCTCTGTAACCAAGGATGACCGATTAACCACCGGAAAATGAGAAGAGGAAATGACTTGAAATTGGATTATCTCATGGTGAAGAGCCCCTACAGCCATGGTCAACGGAATAGTCTCATGAGTCACCTGGGCAGGCTGTAGAGGTCTCCCATCAATAGCCTCAACGGTACGCGGAGTAGCCTGGAGCTGCAGCAGAATTGAGTGCTTAGACACAAAGGCACATCTATGAACAGGCCTGCAGCCCCAGAGTCTATTAGAACCTGTATCTCGACGGACGACTCAGACCAAGAAAGGGTAACTGGAGCCAGGGGCATTTCCTTACGGATCACTGGGGACGTAACAATGGCACCTATAGTCTGTACCCTACAGGACCTCAGGTGCAAGTGTCCCCCTGGACGGGTAGAACAAGACTTCAATAAGTGACCTGCCTGGCCACAATAAAGGCACAATCACTCCGTCCTCCTAAAGGCTCTCTGCAGAGAGACGTGTGAAGCCCAACTGCATGGGTTCTACCTCACTGGCAAGCTCGGAACCAGGAGGTATGGGAGGCGAGGGAGGCATGGGTGGGACTACAAAGCTCAGAGCCAAATGTACAGGAGGCTTCTGCAAGTGCTCTTTAAAGGAAAGTCTCTCTCGGAGTCTGGAGTCAATGAGAATGGCAAACTGGATCAATTTCTCCAGCTCACTGGGTATGTCTCGAGCTGCTATCTCATCGTTGATGTTATCCCAGAGACAATGAGAAAAATGAGCTATGAGAGCCTCATTGTTCAAGGCAACCTCTGCTGCCAGAGTACGGAATTCAATGGCTCAATCGACAACTGTTCTCATACCCTGCTTGATGGACATGAGGCTTTTGGCAGCAGTAGTGGAGCATGCAGGAATGTCAAATACCATTTTAAAGGAGGCCACAAACTCTGAGTAACTCTGGACAAGGAGTTTTTGTGTCTCCCATAGAGGATTTGGCCAGGCCAGGGCTCTGTCAGAAAGCAAAGAAATCACAAAGCCTACTTTGCTTCTGTCTGTGAGAAACTCCTGGGGCAGCATCTCAAAGTATATCCCAACCTGGCTGAGAAACCCTCTGCATTGAACTGGATCACCCCCAAATCACTGGGGAAGTGGAGCGGTATCAGACATACCCCCTATAGTGGTAATATTTGAGGTGGGTGCCTGCACAGAGAATTGAGCATCAACAGGAACAGCATGCAACACAGGTTGTGCCGGAACAGCCATCGTAGGAGGAACCAGGTGAGCAGTGCGATTCAGGAGCGTCTGTAATGCTATGGCAAACTGATCCATGCAGTGATCCTGCTCATCCAATCTGGAAAAAATATTACCAGCAAGGGGATTGACTGCATCTTCTGAATTCATAGCCTTTACCTACAGTCAGGAACCATGGATCAGACCAAGACAGAAGTGAAGTAAAATCACACTTTTTAATAAAAAGGTAAAATGTTATAAACAGAGTAAATGTGGTCAAACCATAACCAGGGCTCGGTAACCAGAGCGGATAGCCATAGCAAGCCAGTGAAACAGGAGTCCAGAGATCAGCGAGGTCAAACAAACGGAATGCAGGGTCAGGAGGCAGGAGGAGTCAGCCGAGCAGGGTCTTGAATCCAGGAATCAGAAGGGAACATCAAACAGGCAAAGTCTTTCACAGGAACACACAGCAGAGATTTCTCTAGAGATGTTGACCAAGGTGAAGGTATCTGTGATCTGATCCAGGCAGTTTATACAGCAACAGAGCTGGCTAAACAAGGTAGGATATGGTCATCAGATGGAACAGTGGAAGCTGAAACTGGCAATTAACCCTCAGCTGAGCAGCTTTCTCTGAGAAGGGAGAGCTAAGCCCAGCCCTGACACTCAATCAAGTAATTGTTAGACCATTGTTCCTAATTTTTACGAACAGTCTACTGACCAGTATGGTACCAGCCGATTGGAGAAAAGCCAATGTAGCACCAATATTTAAAAATGACCAAGATATATCCCTTGGAACTTCAGACTGTCAGGATGCAAGCATTCAGCAAGATTAAACAAGTCAATTGGCTGCACCTAAAGAAATCAGGACCATATGGATAAGTGAAAAATATGTTTATTTATGAAAATGACACACATCCAATATCAGCAGCAGTGACAATAAACAAGCAAGGTGAAAGTAGTTGAAACAAAGAAACCCCGGTAAATGCCTTACTAACTAAATAACTATTTACAAATAAGAGAACACACATAAGAATACAGGCAGAAACAGGAGATAAGAGAAACAGAAAGCCAGCAGTAAGCAGGTCACAAGGGCAGGAACACAGTTTGCAGAAACAATACTGAAGCCCTGAACCTCAGTGAAGGGCGAGCTTATATACTCCCAGCAGATGTCTGGTGCAGCCTGATAATTTGTAAGTCCATGAGCTCGGAGACACCTGCTAGTGGCCACAAGAACTGCACCCTTTGGTGCTAAAAGCAACAGTGCCACCTGCAGGTGAGTCAAGTATTAACACAGGTCCTGACTAGAGTTGAGCGAACCCGGACTGTAAAGTTCGGGTCCATACCGGAATTTAGGGTGTCTGTGCCCTGAACCCGATCCCAGACATTTCAAAAAAAGTCTGGGATCGGGTTTCGCTAGTCGGGTATTTTTTGGCGCCTGTTGAATAGCTGCAGGGCAGCCAATCAACAAGCGTTTGACTCGTTTGCCCTTAGAAGCCATCACAGCCATGCATACTAATGGCATGGCTGTGATTGGCTAGTGCATCATGTGACCCAGCCTCTATATGAGCTGGAGTCACGTAGTGCCGCGTGTCACATCGTCTTGTACTGGAGTAGGGAGAGGATGCTGCCGCCACTGGCTAGCGTTCTAATATCATCTCATCCTGCATTAGAGACAGGTTCCTGGCTGTGCTGTGAGGGAAAGATTAGCGTTCTAAAACCATCTGATACTGGAGTAGGTACAGGTCCCTGGTGCTGTGAGGGAAAGATTAGCCTTCTAATATCTCATCCTGCATTAGAGACAGGTTCCTGGCGGTGCTGTGAGGGAAAGATTAGCGCTCTAATATCATCTGATACTGCATTAGGGACAGTTTCCTGGTGCTGCGAGGGAAAGATTAGCGTTCTAATATCATCTGATACTGCATTAGGTACAGGTTCCTGGCGCTGTGAGGGAAAGATTAGCGTTCTAATATCATCTGATACTGCATTAGGGACAGTTTCCTGGTGCTGTGAGGAAAAGATTAGCATTCTAATATCAGCTGATACTGCATTAATTACAGGTTCCTGGTGCTGTGAGGGAAAGATTAGCGTTCTAATATCATCTGATACTGCACTAGGGACAGGTTTCTGGTGCTGCGAGGGAAATATTAGCGTTCTAATATCAGTTGATACTGCATTAAGTACAGGTTCCTGGCACTGTGAGGGAAAGATTAGTGTTCTAATATCATCTAATACTGTATTAGGGACAGGTTTCTGGTGCTGTGAGGGAAAGATCAGCGTTCTCATATCATCTCATACTGGAGTAGGGACAGGTTCCTGGTGTTGCTGTGAGGGACAGATTAGTGTTCTAAAATCATCTCATACTGCAGTAGGGACAGGTTCCTGTCGGTGCTGTGAGGGACAGATTAGCGTTCTAAAATCATCTCATACTGGAGTAGGGAGAGGTTCCTGTCAGTGCTGTGAGGGACAGATTATTGTTCTAAAATCATCTCATACTGCAGTAGGGACAGGTTCCTGTCGGTGCTGTGAGGGACAGATTAGCATTCTAAAGTCATCTCATACTGGTGTAGGGAGAGGTTCCTGTCGGTGCTGTGAGGGACAGATTATCGTTCTAAAATCATCTCATACTGGTGTAGGGAGAGGTTCCTGCCGGTGCTGTGAGGGACAAATTATCGTTCTAAAATCATCTCATACTGGTGTAGGGAAAGGTTCATGTCGATGCTGTGAGGGACAGATTATCGTTCTAAAATCACCAATGGCAGCTCAAAGGAGTTCCCCGGCATGGCAGTTCTTCAGACAATGTGCTGACGACAAGACACGAGTGGTTTGCATGCTGTGCAATCAGAGCCTGAAGCGAGGCATAAATGTGCTAAACCTTAGCACAACCTGCATGACCAGGCATCTACATGCAAAGCATGAGCTGCAGTGGAATAAGCACCTCATAATCCAAGAAAGGTCTCGGCCTGCTCCTGCTTCCTCTTCTGCTGCTGCCTCGACCTCTTCCTCCACCTCTACAGTGCCAGTGTCACCTGCCACCCAGCAAACAGACGATGTGACAGCAATGCCACTATGTCCACCACCGTCCCCAAGCATTTCCACATGGTCCCATGGAAGCTTACAGCTCTCCATCTCCCAAACACTGGAGAGAAAGTACCCCCCTACCCACCCGCAATCCCTGGCCCTGAATGCCAGCATTTCAAAATTCCTGGCCTTTGAAATGCTGTCATTCCATCTGGTGGACACGGACAGTTTTAAAAACCCGATGGCGGTGTCTGTCCCACAGTACGTGGTTCCCAGCCGCCACTACTTTTCCAGGCGAGCCATCTCTTCCCTGCACAAACAAGTCGGGGACAAGATCAAGTGTGCACTGCGCAACACCATCTGTGGCAAGGTCCACATAACCACTGATACGTGGACCAGTAAGCACGAGCAGGGATGCTATATCTCGCTAACTGCACACTGGGCAAATGTAGTGGCGGGTGGGCCTGAGGTGGCTAGCCATTTGGTGCATGTCCTTCCGCCACCGAGGATTGCAGGGCATTTCTCTTTGCCTCTTGTTGACTCCTACCCCATTTCCTCCTCCTCTACCACCTCCTCATCCGGTCAGCATAACACCTTCACCACCAACTTCAGCACATCCAGTGGGCCGGTCCTGGTGGTGCACAATAATGGGCGATATAGCAGCTCTGGGCCTAGCCGGTTTGATGCACATCCCTTGCCTGGCGCATGTGCTGAATTTGGTGGTGGAGAAATTTCTAAAAAACTACCCGGATATGTCAGAGCTGCTGAGAAAGTGCTGGCCGTCTGTGTGCGCTTTCGCCGTTCTCACCCTGCTGCTGCTCGCCTGTCTGCGCTGCAGCGGAACTTTGGCCTTCCCGCTCACCGCCTCCTATGCGACATGCCCACAAGGTGGAACCCACCTTGCACATGCTGGAGAGACTGTGCAAGCAGCAGCAGGCAATAGTGGAGTTTCAGCTGCAGCACGCATGGGTCAGTCGCTCTGTGGAACAGCACCACTTCACCACCAACTAGTGGGCCTCCATGCGAGACCTGTGTACCATATTGCAGGGTTTCGAGTATTCCACCAACATGGCCAGTGCAGATGACGCTGTTCTCAGTGTTACTATCCCACTTCTATGTCTCCTTGAAAAAACACTTCAGGCGATGATGGAAGGGGATGTGGTACAGGAGGAGGAGGAAGAGGGGTCATTTCCATGGTTATCAGGCCAGTCATTCACAAGTCGTTCGGAGGGTGGGTCCCTGCACCAGCATAGGCCAGGTAAAAAATTTTCAAGCCAGGGCACAGTTCTGGAGGATGAGGATGATGATGAGGAGGAGGAACCGTGTTCACAGCAGGGTGGAATCCAACGCAGCTTGTGGGCATCACTGGAGCGTGACTGGGGGGATACGGAGGACACAGATGATACACCTCCCACAGAGGACAGCTTGTTTTTGCCTCTGGGCAGCCTGGCACACATGAGCGATTACATGCTGCAGTGCCTGCTCAACGACAGCCGAGTTGCCCACATTTTAGCTTGTGCTGATTACTGGGTGGCCACCCTGCTGGATATCCATTACAAGCACAACGTGACATCCTTAATTCCCTCACTGGAGCGTGATCGGAAGATGCACAACTACAAGCGCACGCTGGTAGACGCGCTGCTGAGGGCATTCCCAAATGACACTGGGGGCTCAGTGGAAGCACAAGGCGAAGGCAGAGGAGGAGGAAGAGGCCGCCAACGCAGTTGTGGCACCGCCAGCACCTCAGAAGGCAGGGTTAGCATGGCCGAAATGTGGAAAAGCTTTGTCAGCAGCACGCCACAACAAACAGCACCACCAGCTAATAGGCAACGTCTTAGCAGGAGGCAGCATTTCAGCAACATGGTGAAACAGTATGTGTGCACATGCCTACACGTACTGACTGATGGGTCTGCCCCATTCAACTTCTGGGTCTCCAAAATGGGCACATGGCCTGAGCTTGCCCTTTATGCCTTGGAGGTGCTGGCCCTGCCCTGCAGCCAGTGTATTGTCTGAACGTGTGTTTAGCACGGCAGGAGGCGTTATCACAGACAAGCACAGCCGCCTGTCCACAGCCAATGTGGACAAGTTAACGTTTATTAAAATGAACCCGGCATGGAACCCACAAGACTTGTCTGTACCTTGTGCAGAACAGACATTTAGACCGGCCTCACACAGCCATTGGTATACTTTTTTTTTTTTAATATGTCTCAATATTTTGTGGGCTAACCCAATTAGAAAAAAAGAACCAAACAAACAAAAAACAGTGTTGGCTACC
>BLSH010436519.1:548744-563641 GCA_018402905.1 Glandirana rugosa
ATAGAAACCATTGGTTCCTGTAATGTATTCCCACCCAATTTTACTTATCCCACTTATACTACACTGTAACCTAGATAACCACTACTTATACCCCCCAATTAACATCTCCTATGGGACTCCCTCAAAGTAGACGTTTCACCCTCAGGGTATCCTCTACAATTAACCCCCCATATTCATCACCAATAGATCCAATGTCACATCATATTCACCCTATTCATTTTAACCCACCCTTATGTAATGTCCTTGGTTACCAAAGATATATAGTAATCATTAATCCCAATATGGGTATAAATCCATACACCTCAAAAGATGTTCATCTGTTTGTTCATCCCATGATACTGCATAACCTCCCCGCTCCCTATCGGGATCACTAAGAGCAGGATATCTACCATGTTCAGTCATACTCCAATAGTACTTACGGATAACCAAGGACATTACATAAGGGTGGGTTAAAATGAATAGGGTGAATATGATGTGACATTGGATCTATTGGTGATGAATATGGGGGGTTAATTGTAGAGGATACCCTGAGGGAGTTTCATCTGCAAAGTGTTAATAATATCGGTAGCCTTTGAACTATTTTGCAATTGCCGGTCAAGCATATATATAATTAATGATCCCTGGGCATGTATGACAGTTTTAATGTTTGAGAGCCGATTATGTTGAACATCAATCTAAAGCCTGTTTAAGAATGATTTAGGGTTAGTCCCACTGCCTATGGTGAAAAAGCTGATATGTAAAGTTGGGGTTATACTGTTTTTTTAATTAAATGGATGTACGTTTTGTGTCTATCCATGAAGGTGGAGTGCCGGAAGTAAGGAAAATGTTGTCTACGGAGCCACCTTATTAGATTACCTGTTCCACCTGTGCAAACCAGAGGGGGAGGATATTTAAATCAGTTGTTGCCGGCCGTGTGGAGTGTCACAGCTGAAGTCCATTGACGAAATGCGTCTGGCACATCCACACGGCAACAGATTTTACATGCAAGCAGGGACGGCTGCATTCATCCTGCGGGTTGGGGGAAGCAGCGGTCGGAGAGAAGGAGGGCAGTGTGACAACACTTTCTGATCTCTGGCACTTCATTGATCCACTGCTATTTGCAATCTGACGTTTTGTAAGTACCCTAATATAGGGGAATTTTTTAAATGTGCAATTAAACTTTTGATTTTAAAAAAGATAATGCACTATGTGGAGCTGTCCTTTCTTTTACCCCAAATGGAACTCTGACATCACCTGTTGGTTCAGCCCAAAGATTCATACCCTATGGTGTGAGGTGATAAGTGATCGAGGCGGGAGAGACGACTGAATTGTACCGATCAGACGATTACAGCAGTGCTGACAGGAGAGATCCGGGATACCTCTGTGGAGAGCCCTGTGTGGCAGACAAGCGAAGTGGCCGAGCACGAGAGTGTGAGGCAAATAATTCTGGTGAGTAGGATTCCTGGTGGGAGATTGGGAAGATCTAATTGTGTATGCCCTATATGAAGATATTTTTGGAAGCTTTTAACCACAGTCCGGGGAACCACATATATGAAGGACATTTGAACTGAACTGTTTTTAGCGCTACACGGTATCACCTATATTGGTCTGGTGATACAATTGTTATACATGTATGAGGGATTGACTGTAGCAGCTATTTAGAGAAAATGGTGTGTCGAGGAATGAAGATATTTACAGGATATTAGCGCAGATTTGTTGATCCAGTATTAGGAGGGCGGTATATACAGTGATCATCTGTGGTTTAGAATGTAGGTTTATTGTTTACTCTTCTACTTTAAAGTAGAACTAAAATCAAAATGTTTATTTTTATTTTGGATGGAATAGAGGAGGGTTTATAAATCATCAAATATCTCTTTAATTCCTGAACAAGTGGGGCGGTTACTCTTTATGTTCTGTTTGCAACTCAGAAATTTGGATTTCTCTGCCTTTTCTTTTACTTTCACTCCTGGTGACAATGGTCACCGGGACAAATAGAAAGGGTAATTCTCCCGAATTGTGACACCAACAGCAATATAAACCTAACAGGTGTTATAATTCCTCACCACTTTATCCAAATAAAATAAAAATTGCCTTTAGATACAATTTAAGGAGGCCAGCCCATCTTTTCAAGGCTATTATGCTATAGGATTCATTTAACAAAACAGAAGTTGGAAGGTGATGGATTAAAACATTTTAAGGAACAAGAAAGCTGTCAATTTTATGAAGAATTATTAATTAAGGTGTGAGGTTAGAATGTATAAAGAAAAGTAAGCAATTAAAAACAGATATGCAGTAGGATTTATAAAATGGTTATAACAAATCATAAAAAACATCTTTCATTTTGCAGGGATTACATACTTGCCAAATCAATTCATAACATAATATGAGAACACTTTAGGGCTATTTTTTGGCTTATTATGTGTAGATAAAAAGGAAATGTGTTTGTTTTGTTCCATGGATTTCTGACCCACATAAACTGTGATGTAGCCTTTTTCTTTGTAGCTGAAACTGGCCACCCCTCCCCACCATTTTCAGCTTTCATTCCTTTAGTCATTTCACAGTGCTGTTATATGAACTATAAAAATCACTAGTCCCAACTGGAGCAGTTGTGTAAAAATAGTACTTCTAGTAGCTATGTGAGCTGAGGAAAGCACACATAAAATGTTTATGTGCAAGAAGCACAGCTGATCTCTTTTCAGCATGTTTTCCTGTTTTACATTTTCTGAACTATATACCCGTTTCTGATCTATTTGCATACAGTGTTGTATACTAACAATAGAGCACCATTACTTGCATTTTTATTGTGTGATGATGAACTTATTTTTGGAATCCTAAAAAACAGAAGGTGTTTTATTTTACCTTATGTATTACTTTATAAAACTATAGGGGATGCATAGCTGACAACATTTAAAGTTATTTAGAAGGGACACCTTGCAAGAAAAGGTGTGAAAAAGCGCTGTCTGCTGGACATTTGTGGGTGTGGCCAAAAAAGTTGGTATTTACAAAATGGGAGAGTTACTTTAAAGTATGGTTTGTAGCATACTATATTTTCCTCTTTGCTTTGATGTATTTTAGACAAAATAGGTGCTGGGGATGCACAGAAGAGAGTAAATATAAGTAATATAAAGCCCATTGTTGGGAACAATGGGAATACAAAAATCCATCCATAGGATGCCCCATAATTGGTGTCTTTGGAAGCTGGTCTTATCATTGGTGTCAGTTATTCATAAATGTCTACTATAGCAGAGTATACCTGTAAATACAAGTGCACACCTTCTCCACTGTTATGCCTGGTCTCTTTCAGCATTCCACATGTGTGCCATGTTCATCACTGTGCCAGCTTTCCACCCCAGTATCTGCTCTCTGGCCCTTGTTGTGCCCTCTTTACATTTTTATGCTCTCACCCTAATGTAGTATATTGACCAAGAATACCATAATGACTATATCTATCACCTATATGCATAATATTACCCATAAATAGCTACACACACAGTGAAAAAGAGGCTGGATAACACTGCTTTGATTGTAGGTTATTATAATAATGTACTTCATTAGACTGATGTATGTATATAATAATATAGTTCATCCACATTTTATCTATCACAGTGTGTTAAAGCAGATTCTATGGAGTTGATTTATTAAAGCTGGAGAGTAGAGTTGAGCGAACCCGAACTGTAAAGTTCGGGTTTGTACCGGACTTTAGGGTGTCCGTGTCCCAAACCTGGACATTTGAGAAAAAGTCTGGGTTCGGGTATTTTTTCGTGCCTTTTGAATAGCTGCAGGGCAGCCAATCAACAAGCTTTTCACTCATTTGCCCTTAGAAGCCATCACAGCCATGCCTTCTAATGGCATGGCTGTGATTGGCCAGTGCATCATGTGACCCAGCCTTGATATAAGCTGGAGTAACGTAGCGCTGCATGTCACATGATCTCATACTAGTGTAGGGAGAGGTTCCTTCTACTGGTGTGAGGGATAGATTAGCGTTATAAAATCATCTCTTACTAGTAAAAGGAGAGGTTCCTACTGCTGGTGTGAGGGACAGATTAGCGTTATAAAATCATCTCATACTAGTATAGGGAGAGGTTCCTGCTGCTGGTGTGAGGGATAGATTAGTGTTATAAAATCATCTCATACTGGTGTAGGGAGAGGTTCTTGCTGCTGGTGTGAGGGACAGATTACCTTTATAAAATCATCTCATACTAGTATAGGGAGAGGTTCCTGCTGCTGGTGTGAGGGACAGATTACCATTATAAAATCATCTCATACTAGTATAGGGAGAGGTTCCTGCTGCTGGTGTGAAGGACAGATTACCATGATAAAATCATCTCATACTGGTGTAGGGAGAGGTTCCTGCTGCTGGTGTGAGGTACAGATTACCGTTATAAAAAATAATCTAAATTTGTGCTAAATAGTACATTTGCATCCACAATGAGGAGAGCGTCAAATAAGGGACGTGGTCGTGGTGCTACTGCTGTTGGTGGTGTTGGTGAAGCTCCTGATGCAAGGAGAGGACGTGGTCGATCTGTGCTGGCTACAAGCACAAGTGAAACACCTTCCTCAGGTGCCAGTAGCCATCAGAATCTTCAACATTATATGGTAGGCCCAAATGCCACTCAACGAATGGTGAGGCTAGAACAAGTACAGGCGATAGTAGATTGGATGGCAGACAATGCCTCCAGTTCCTTCACATTGTCTCCCACCTAGTCCCTTAATGAAAGCTCAGAGTTGGCTCCTGAACCCCATGGCCATCTGTCTTTCACCTCAGCCCCTTGTAAATCACCCAAGCAGTCTGAGCCCCAAGTCATGCAGCAGTCTCTTATGCTTTTTGATGACTCTGCTGTTGTGCATTCTGTGGGCCATCCACATAGCCCTGCCCCAGAAGTGGAAGACATTGAGTGCACCGATGCCCAACCACTTCTGTTTCAGGATGAGGACATGGAAACACCACCGCAGCACGTCTCTGATGATGACGAAACTGCTGCGGCTTTCTACAGTGTGCAGACTGACAAGGAGGGCAGTGGTGAAGAGTGGGTGGAATATGATGTGGAAGATGATGAGGTCCTAGACCCCACATGGAATGAAGGTCATGCGAGTGACGTGTGCAGTTTGGAGGAAGAGGTGGTGGTTGCACAGAGGCACCAGCACAGCAAAAGGAGGAAAGCAGGAAGCAGGTTGCAAAAGCGGAGTGACCGTCCCCTAGACAGTACGCCTACTACTACCCACCACACCCAGGGACCTAGCACACCAAAAGCAGCTCAAAGGAGTTCCCTGGTGTGGCAGTTCTTCAGACAATGTGCTGACCACAAGACACGAGTGGTTTGCACGCTGTGCAATCAGAGCCTGAAGCGAGGCATAAATGTTCTAAACCTGAGCACAACCTGCATGACCAGGCCTGTACATGCAAAGCATGAGCTGCAGTGGAATCAGCACCTCAAAATCCAAGAAAGGTCTAGGACTCCTCCTGCTTCCTCTTCTGCTGCTGCCTGGGCCTCTTCCTCCACCTCTACAGTGCCACCTGCCACCCAGCAAACAGACGATGTGACAGCAACGCCACCTTGTCTGCCACCGTCCCCAAGCATTTCCACACCATGGTCCCATGGAAGCTTACAGCTCTCCATCTCCCAAACACTGGAGAGAAAGAGGAAGTACCCCCCTACCCACTCGTGATCCCTGGCCCTGAATGTCAGCATTTCAAAATTCCTGGCCTTTGAAATGCTGTCATTCTGTCTGGTGGACACGGACAGTTTTAAAAAACTGATGGCGGTGGCTGTCCCACAGTACGTGGTTCCCAGCCGCCACTACTTTTCCAGGCGAGCCATCCCTTCCCTACACAAACAAGTTGGGGACAAGATCAAGTGTGCACTGCGCAACGCCATCTGTGGCAAGGTCCACATAACCACTGATACCTGGACCAGTAAGCATGGGCAGCGATGCTATATCTCGCTAACTGCACACTGGGCAAATGTAGTGGCGGATGGGCCTGATGCAGATAGCAGTTTGGCGCATGTCCTTCCGCCACCGAGGATTGCAGGGAATTTCTCTTTGCCTCCTTTTGCATCCTCCTCCTACTCCGCTTCCTCCTCCTCTACCACCTCCTCATCCGGTCAGCGTAACAACTTCACCACCAACTTCAGCACATCCAGGGCGAAACGACAGCAGGCTGTTTTAAAATTGATATGTTTGGGGGATAAACCCCACACTGCGCAGGAGCTGTGGATGGGCATTGAACAACAGACCGATGAGTGGTTGTTGCCACTAAGCCTTAAACCCGGCCTGGTGGTGTGCGATAATGTGCGAAATCTCGTAGCAGCTCTGGGCCTAGCCGGTTTGACGCACATCTCTTGCTTGGCGCATGTGCTAAATTTGGTGGTGCAGAAATTTCTAAAAAACTAACAACTATATGTCAGAGCTGCTGCAGAAAGTGCGGGCCGTCTGTGCACGCTTTCGGCGTTCTCATCCTGAGGCTGCTCGACTGTCTGCGCTGCAGCGGAACTTCGGCCTTCCTGCTCACCGCCTCCTATGCGACGTGCCCACAAGGTGGAACTCCACCTTGCATATGCTGGAGAGACTATGCGAGCAGCAGCAGGCAATAGTGCAGTTTCAGCTGCAGCACGCACGGGTCAGTTGCTCTGTGGAACAGCACCACTTCACCACCAACGAGTGGGCCTCCATGCGAGGCCTGTGTACCATATTACAGTGTTTTGAGTACTCCACCAACATGGCCAGTGCCGATGACGCTGTTCTCAGCGTTACTATCTCACTGTTATGTCTCCTTGAAAAAACACTTTGGGCGATGATGGAAGGGGATGTGGCACAGGAGGAGGAGGAAGAGGGGTCATTTCCACGGTTATCAGGCCAGTCATTCACTAGTGGCTCGGAGGGTGGGTTCCTGCACCAGCATAGGCCAGGTAAATAAATTTTCAAGCCAGGGCACAGTTCTGGAGGATGAGGAGGACGAGGTTGATGAGGAGGAGGAGGAACCATGTTCACAGCAAGGTGGCACCCAACGCAGCTCGTGGGCATCACTGAAGCGTGGCTGGGGGTATACGGAGGACACAGATGATACACCTCCCACAGAGGACAGCTTGGTTTTGCCTCTGGGCAGCCTGGCACACATGAGCTACTACATGCTGCAGTGCCTGCGCAACTACAGCCGATTTGCCCACATTGTAACTTGTGCTGATTACTGGGTGGCCACCCTGCTGGATCCCCGTTACAAGGACAACTTGCCATCCTTAATTCCCTCACTGGAGCGTGATCGGAAGATGTGTGACTACAAGCGCACGCTGGTAGACACACTGCTGAGGGCATTCCCAAATGACACTGTGGGCTCAGTGGAAGCACAAGGCGAAGGCAGAGAAGAAGGAAGAAGTCGCCAATGCAGCTGTGGCACCACCAGCACCTCAGAAGGCAGGGTTAGCATGGCCGAAATGTGGAGAAGCTTTGTCAGCAGCACGCCACAACAAACAGCACCACCATCTGATCGGCAACGTCTTAGCAGGAGGCAGCATTTCAGCAACATGGTGGAACAGTATGTGTGCATACGCCTACACGTACTGACTGATGGGTCTGCCCCATTCCACTTCTGGGTCTCCAAATTAGGCACATGGCCTGAGCTGGCCCTTTATGCCTTGGAGGTGCTGGCCTGCCCTGCAGCCAGTGTATTGTCTGAACGTGTTTTTAGCACGGCAGGGGGCGTTATCACAGACAAGCGCAGCCGCCTGTCCACAGCCAACATGGACAAGCTAACCTTTATTAAAATGAACCAGGCATGGATCCCACAAGAATTGTCTGTACCTTGTGCAGAATAGCCATTTATACCGGCCTCACACAGCCATTGATATACTTAAGTGAACGTATCTTTTTTTAAAAATATGTCTCAATATTTTGGGGGCTACCCCAATTAGAAAAAAAAAACTAACAAAAAACTGTTTTGGCTACCTCCTCCTCCACGAACCACTTCCACCACCTATACCACCACAGTCACCGCCTCCTCAACCACTTACTCCACATCCACCTCCTCCTCCATTTTTTATTTTTTTAATGTGATTTTAAGTTATTTCCCTATCCACATTTGTTTGCAGGGCACTTGTCCTACGCTTACCCCTATTTTGCTTCCTTTTGCAGCCCTCTAGCCCTTTCCAGAACTTTTTTAGAGCCATTTTTGTGCCCAAAAGTTTGGGTCACCATTGACTTCAATGGGGTTCGGGGTGAAGTTCGGGTCAAGGTCTGGGCCGAACTCAAACTTTTTCGCGAAGTTCCGCCGAACCCGCCGAACCCGAACATCCAGGTGTCTACTCAACTCTACTGGAGAATGCAAAATCTGGTGCAGCTCTGCAAAGAAACCAATCAGCTTTCAGGATTTATTGTCAAAGCTTAATTGAACAAGCTGAAGTTAGAAGCTGATTGGCTATCATACTCAGCTGCACCAGATTTTGCACTCTCCAGTTTTAGTAAACCAACCCCTATATGTTATATGTAATAGATATAGAAGTCATGCTAATATTTTAGATTATTCACCTAATGTATGTACTGTATATAGAAATAAATATAATGCCTGCTTTAATATAACATACTGAAAAAGATTAAAAAGAAGCTTGATTATATTATTATTTACACAGATCAGCCTAATGCAATATATTAATGTAAAATATTACCACCCCCTCTAAATGTATCATCTATAATTAAAATGGTATCTGTAGTACAAAAATATAAATTATTATCATGACCTCTATGTCTATACTCATTGATAACAATAAACCCAGAGATAAATAGAAGGAGCTTACTTTCACAAGAAATGTGTACAACCTACAATGTTGTAGTGCCCTTCATTAGTGCTTCTCCAGCATTACAATGTCACACACACAGCCCTATATTATGTCAACCTTTTCATGGAGAGAATGTAGCGCTAGCAGGCAGGAACAGCATGATATTATGGATAGCTAGGGCAGTTAAATTATATAATCTATCAATTAATCAGTAGATCAAAGACACAAAAAGATCCAAGAAGCAGTGCTTGGGCGATATCTTTCATCACCTATGGCAAAGATGCCAAAGTGTGCCCCCCTCCCCCATTTTAATTTTTAGAAGTACACAGTGATAAGGATTGAGAAGTGTCACTCACTTCTTAGCCTCCCCAACATCCTAGGTTGTACACATTTCTTGTGCTACTTGACTTGCATCGTGGTTGGGAAGGGAGATGATAATGATGAGATTATAATGAAATTAAATCAATGGTTCTAAGCCTAAAATAGAAGCCTAGAACTTTTTGAACAATGAGCTTATGTATGTCAGACAGTTGGGGGGCTTGACTGTGGTAGGTAGGCGTTTAATGCACTGGTGTTGGAGGTCAGTGGGTTTAAAAAATGCAGCAGCATTAGTGAAGTAAAAAATGTCCCTACTTCAGTACTCAGTGGGACACCAACTCTGACTGCAGTACTGGGATAGAAGCGAGGTAGGATACATGGGCCGCAGGAAAGGTTAGTATAATACTTCTTCTACGGCAAGAACCTTTTTCCTAGATTTTTTTTTTTTTAAATCTGACAGGATCTCTTTGAAAATAATACACAACAATTCCTTTATTAAGTAAGTTAAGCATGTTTTTTTCTGCAAGAGTGTGCACTATCTACAGCAACATCATCTGACACGTCTATCACTAAGCATATCTCAGTGTGAAAAAACAAGGATACTCTGGAAAGGGCACTCCCCTGCAATAAATGTCTCAGGCAAGAAGCAGGTAAACATGTAACTTATTCTAGCAATGATTCAACCGGCTACAGTGGTGATGCCTAATTACACAGGGAGGTTTATGAGTATTGCTGCCCCCACCCTATAACATGCTGCGCCTGAGGCAGCTGCTTTGACTATCTTTGGATCAGCCCAGCCCTCCCAGGGAAACACACTGCAGAGTATCTGGATTCATTCTGTACACAGTGATTATGCTGGCTGGATGATGCAGTGACTGCTTATCCATAGGTGGCCCCTGATCACCCCAAATGCCATTTTTGAGTTACTGTGCATGTGCAGTAATTCAAAAACATGTTGATATTGTGAGGCTGGGACACAACATCCACAGGACAGAGGGCTAAGAAGCAGGACTGTCCCAGCAAATCTGGGACAGTTGACACCAATGGGAATGGACAAAATAAAAGGAATATAATCAAAAAAAATATAGCTTCCATACAATTGCCACAATACAGATCTTAAAATGAGTGTTAGAGTAGCATTCTGAGTTGTTATTATAACATTCTATTGTTTGATAGCAGCGTCTTGTTTTCTGGCCAAAATGAAGCATGAAGAGGAACACACATTCATCCTCCTGCAGTTCTTAATGGTTCTCACATTTCTTGAATGTAGGCTGACTTAATAGCAATTCTTATTATTATCTGGGTAACAGAAACGCAGATTTTAAAAAACAACAAAGAAATATTCCCGGCTCATTTACCAACCAGCCTACAACAAACCAAATTGTCCTGTTTAACAGTTTGCTTTCATACCAAGGGTTTAGTTTGCACATATTTTCAAATATATGCGTAAGCTGCAGGGGCACTTCATGGCACCCTAGTGTACTGCAGTCCTAACTCTATACATTTTGAGATCCTCCAAAATTGGAGTAGATAATAATGGATAGATTAAGGGCAGCTATGCCTGTAGGGAGCCCACCCCTCCTTAACCACTTCCGCCCGGCGCATTGACAAATGACGTCCGGGCGGGGGGTTCATTATACTGACTGGACGTCTATTGACGTCCTCAGGATAATCCACGATCGCGCACCCCTGGGGGTGCGCAACGCGGCGATCGGTGGTGCTGTGGGTCAGGCTGACCCACCACATTACCGACCGAGGTAAAAGGCTTCGATCCGAATCACGGCTGATCACAGTGTAAATAGGAAGAGCCGTTTATCGGCTTTTCCTCTGCTTAGGTCTGCAGACCTGAGCAGCGGAGAGCCGATCGGCTGCTCTCCTGACAGGGGGGGCTGCGCTGAACATTTATCAGCGCAGCCACCCTCAGGATCACCCCACTGGACCACCAGGGAGCCGGATCAGGACCACCAGGGAGCCCCCCCGAACATCACACAGAAGCCGCCCAGGACCACCAGGGAAGGACCACAGAGGCTGCCCAGGACCACCAGGGAGCCCCCACTAGACCACCAGGTAAGGGCATTATTGTGCACTGTAGGGATGGCACTGTGCCCATGTATGATGCCTGCCAGTGCCATCCCTAACAGTGCTTGTTGCACCTGTGCCCACCACTACCACCTATAAGTGCCCACCTGTGCCCACCTGTGACACCTATCAGTGCCCACCTGTGTCACCTATCAGTGCCCACCTGTGCCATCTAAAAGTGCCCACCTGTGCCACCTAAAGTACCCACCTGTGCCACCTAAAAGTGCCACCTATCAGTGCCCAGTGCCACTTATCAGTGCCGCCTATGAGTGTCCATCAGTGCCGCATATCAGTGCCACGTATCAGTGCCCGTCAGTGTTGCTTGTCAGTGCCGCCCATCAGTGCTGTATATGTGCCCCATCATCAGTGCAACCTTATCAGTGCCACCTCATCAGTGCCAATCTGTACTGCCTCATCAGTGCCCGTCAGTGTTGCCTCATCAGTGCCCATCAGTGTAGCCACATCAGTGCCCATCAATGAAGGAGAAAATGTACTTTATACAAACTTTTGTGACAGTAACAAAGAAAAATGTTTTTTTTTTCAAAATTTTCGGTCTTTTTTTTTCTATAGCGCAAAAAATAAAAACCGCAGGGGTGATCAAATACCACCAAAAGAAATCTCTATTTGTGGGAACAAAATGATAAAAATATTGTTTGGGTACAATGTCGCACGACCGCGCAATTCTCATTCAAATCGCAACAGCACTGAAAACTGAAAATTGGTCTGGTAGGGAAGTGTTCTAAGTGCATGGTATTGAAGTGGTTAAAGGTATTGGAACGCTTTGGAAACCCAGCAATAGCACAATGGCAGCAAAGGTATCCAGTGCATTCCCTCACCAATTCCCTAACAGTACAAAGAAATGGAAGTCACTCCAACCTATAACTGGCCTTTGCAGCAAGGAGCACATGGAAGGGCAACACATGTCAAACAACAACAAAATTCCTAGCTCGCTTACCAACCAGCTTGCATCAAACCAAATTGTCCAGCCTAACAGTTCATGTTAAAACCTGGGTTTTAATTTGCACACATTTGCAAATATGTGTATAAGCTGCAGGGCCACTTCATGGCACCCTAGTGTACTGCAGTCCTAACTCTGATAGAATAAGGGTAGTTATGCCTGGAGGGAGCCCACCCCTTCTATAAGGTATAGGAAAGCACTAGACACCCATTAATAGCACAATGGCAGAGAAGGTATCCACTGCTTGGGCTGTAAGGCCACTTCACAGAGGCTGTCAAAATTTATAGAGTTAGGACTGCAGTACACTAGGGTGCCGTTACGTGGCCCTGCAGCTTATGCATATATTTGTAAATGTGTGCAAATTAAACCCCTAGTTTTAACATGAAGTGTTAGACAGGACAATTCAGTTTGTGGCAGGTTGGTTGGTAAGTGAGCTGGAAATTTTTCTTTGTTGTTTTTTGACATGCGTCGCCCTTCCATGTGTTCCTTGCAGCAAAGGTCAGTTATAGGTGCCATATGTATGTACTGGAACACAGATGTTAACCTGCTTGTTGTTACAATGTTTGATAATTAAAATTTATATACATATTTTCACTCTAGAGATTATCTATACTGTATATCTGGAATTGTGACTAGAATTGCCTGAAAAACCACTAGCGACATTGGCTCAATTAGCTGCATATATAGACTATGCTGTTTTATGTCAGATCCTCCCTGACTTACCATAGAACAGAATCCTTATAGCAGTACATAATATGTTAATTTTTAATCCAGGCTTTTAAAGCCAATTAGTGTGTACAATGTCACTTTTAATTGCAGGATTTGATTGCTTGTTGAGAGGAACAACCATTAAAGTGTAAAGCAATAAAATTATGTATTTTACTTACCTTCAACATGTAATTTAAAATTTTCCCTGACTTCCACTTCACATATGCTTCATAGCCTTAAGCCCCTGGCTATGTATCTGCACAATATATTACCCTTGTCTGGGCCTGGTGCTTCAGGTCCATGACATTATTTCTGCCCACGTCACTTCCGATGTGTGAAGCGCATGCCTGAGCCAAACCAGAAGTAAGGCAAGTGTGGGTGTTCTTCTAGATATTGGTGGTGAGATCCATGTTCAAAGCTGGCATTTATATTTTAAATGTGAGTACGCACTTTGGATTGTTTAAATAATAATTTTAATAAGGGATACTGCACAATGGTTCTTCTCTTTTTTTTGTTTACTCCCTGGAATGGTGGATATGAAGTTGGATCAAAAAAATGTTTTTTAAGAAAGGTCCTGTTGTGGAGTGAAGGAGTGAATTGGATGGCTATCTAAGAGAATAGCACTGAAAAGGCTGCTCTGGGTCTGCTTATTGGGTTGAAGTGGTAATAAACCACCATGATTTTTTTTTCTTTAAAACCTGCAAGTTATAATGTGCTGGTATGAGATTAATTATATGAAACTTGCCTTAACTGGTTCCGGACCAGCTCGCATACAATTACTGCTGCAGAGTGGCTGGATAGCGTAAATTGACGTCTATAAACGGCAGCTCGCACATGCGTGGCTACCGGGTGGGAGCGCGCTGCCGGCGGTGCGCACTCGTGCCCACCGCACTCTCCAGCAGTATGGCCGTGGGTTGGGGGACTCGATGTCCGCATAGCAACCCGCCTGGCACAGAATAAAAACGGCGAACCACCGATGTAAACACGCTGGTTCCCCGCTCTGTCAGGCGGCATGTAAGAGATCTACTGATCCTTGTTACTGTGATCAGTTAGATCTCTTATGCCCATGGCAGCCCAGCCCCCACACAGTTAGAACAAACCTAGGGAACACAGTTAACCCTTTGATTGCCCCCTGCAGGTTAACCCCTTCACTGTCAATGACATTTATACAGTAATCAGTGGCTATTTAAATTTCTGATCGCTGTATAAATGTCATTGGTACCAAAAAAGTGTCAAAAATGTCCGACATGTCTGCTGCAATATCACAGTCCTGATAAAAATCACAGATCGCCGCCATTACTAGTAAAAAAAATTAGTAAAAACACCATAAATTAATTCTCATTGTTTGTAAATGCGGCAACTTTTGCCCAAACCATTCAATAAACCCTGGATATGTATTTTAGCAAAAAGTAAAAAAATATAGTTTTTTTTCAAAATGTTCGCACTTTTTTTGTTTATAGCGGTGATCAGAAGTGTCAAAACTAATATTGCGCTGAAATAAGTGAGTAATAAAACATTCACATGTGCTCATCCAAAGAAATGTGAAAAAAGTGAGAAAATTTAATCATGAATAGAGTTGAGCGAACCTCTGGAAGTTCGGGTTCTGCTGGTCCGTCCGAACTTCGGGACAAAGTCCGGGTCCGGGTCCAGACGGAACCCGAACGATCGCACGGACAACGAACCCCATTGAAATCAATGGGGACCCGAACTTTTATGCACAAAAATGGCTGTAACAAAGTCCTGGAAAGCCCTAGAGGGCTGCAAAAGGAAGTAAAATGGGGGTAAGGGTAGGGCAAGTGCCCTACAAAAAAATGGGGACAGGGAAATAACTGTAAATATTTTTAAAAAAATAAAAACATAAAAAAAGCAAAAATGGAGGTGAATGTGGATCATCTTCAAACTGTGTCTGAAAAGTATTAATTAACGGTAGAAGCCATATAACTGTTCTAAAATCATCTTCAAACTAGGGCAAGTGCCCTACAAATAAATTGGGATAGGGAAAATAAATTAAAATCAAGTAAAAAAACGGGAAGGGGGTTGGATGTGGAGTAGGAGCCTAGAGGTTGACTAGGCCATGACCTGTCTCT
>BLSH010436519.1:583834-593984 GCA_018402905.1 Glandirana rugosa
CCAACAATTCCTCGCCCACCGGCGACGAAGGAATTGTTGGTACTGAGTAGACGAAAGTCGTGCTCAAGTTTCATTTATTTTTGTGTGTCGGTCAAAAATTGTTCACGAATTGTCGGTTACGATTAACTTATGTAAGGAACTTATTGGGTACCGATCTGGTGTTGCATAAGTTACTTAGTTACATAAATATATCAAATCACTTAAGTTAAATCTCAGTCATAAATGGTTAGGAAAAAACATGATCACACCATTTATGACGAATTGGTGTAGTCATGACCCGTACTTTTGGGGGAAGGACAGGTCCGGTAAAAAGTCGAAACTCGCGATAGTGTGAAACTGCAAATTTCATATGGGTACAGTGTTGCATGACTGAGTAATTGTCATTCAAAGTGTGATAGCGCTCAAAGCTGAAAAATGGCCTGGACAGGAAGGGGGTTTTCATGCCCAGTACTGATGTGGTTAAGCAGTATTTACCACACTAGTACAAAAAAGGATTGGTAAATACTGACTCTAAATTGAATTCACTAAACTATATAAATACATTGATTCATTGAATACGTTGTGGTCTAGCCATGGGTTATTCAAGGAATGTATTCAATTAGCATTGGCTGTTAAGCACTTGTTAAAAACTGGCTGTGTGTTTTTATTTACTTTGAACTCGTGCTGAAAGCAGATGAGTCATGGTTGTTAAGGAAGCAGCGGCCACCCGCTCCTTAACAACCATGATATTTACATGTTGTTAAGGACGTGAGCCACATAAAAAAGTTAATGGGGTATTTTAGTAGCTTTTTTTAGTGAATTGCAAAAACATTTTTGCAAAACACTAGGAGGTATTTTACCGCATTTCTTAAAAAGGTTGATACCACTTTGTGAATAGAGTCCTTATTCCCTTTTGTCAAAGAGGACAATGTCATTTTATTCGTTTTATGGTCAACTTCAGCTCTAATGGCTGAGATGAAGTTAATGGTTAAATGTAATGCTGTTTCTTTTTATAAGTATTGGTTTAGCTTTAGCTATGGTTTATAAAACAATAAAATTATTCATTTAATTCATTGATTTATTCATTTCGTTTTTTTATTTATTTATCAATAAAACCAATGATAAAGGGTTAGGGCCATTTTCAATCCATTATTGTGTTTTATTAGTTAATTTGGAGTTCTGCCTATGATGTATTAAGAGATCTTACAGAATTGTGACTTATACATGAGTTATAAGAAAACCCTGAAGCATGAATATTTATCTGATATGAATTGACTGTGAACAGTGTGTTGCTTGCTCGGTTCTGTTTAGTAAATGGCTAACACTGTATTGCATTAATAAATAACAAATATTTGTACATTTTAAATTGTGCCTTGTTGTAAAATGATGAAAACTGAAGGTGCTCAACACTGTAAATAAAAACAATTTACTCAAAGGAACCTGAAGATTATCATTTCACAGCTTTCAGAGTTTGTAAAAGACCCCATACCATATATTTTCTGCGTGTGACTTATAGAATGAAAAAAATGTGCTACAAATGTTTTAGGCCCGCAATAGTTGCGCACATGTTCATAAAAATTTTATTTTCACTAAAAATACACAAAAATCATTATTAGTGGATACATACATGGCAAATATTACAAAATTCCTGCTAAATTCCTACTAAATATAAAAGCTAAAACTGCATTGAGTTAGTACATAAAAAATAATGGTACATTTTAAATTGTGCCTTTTTGTAAAATGGTGAAAACTGATGGCACGCAGACCTGTAAATAAAAACAATATACTCTAAAAATCTGGAAGTGACCATTTACCCTTACTGCTTTCAGAGTTTGTAAAATACCCCCATCAAATCACTATTTTCACAAAAAATACGCTAAAATCATTATTTGTGCACACAAACACAACATAATCTAAAACATTCCTGCTAAATTGTTACTAAGGTCTCATTCGCATGGGGCATACTAAGGTGTATGCCTGTGAATGGCAGTACTAATTATGTCATTTGGAATGCAACGGCTTCATGGCCACAGCCGCTGCTCCCAATCTGACATCTGTGTGGGTGTATGACCCCAAACGCAGACAATGTGAGCTCAGAGACATACATTCGGACCCACATGGATGTCACATTGGGAGCAAGGGCTGTATTTGTGCAGTTGCTACATCCCAAATTACATCAATTGGACTGCCTGCACAGGGATGTTCGGAAAACATGTTCATCCTTGTGCAGGTAAACATGGCTTGGCAGGGACACATGCTGTAGTATACCCTGTGTAAACAAGGCCTTCCTATGTTTTTTTATACAATTTTATCTTTTAATATTTTGAGTAGGTATGCTTAAACTCCTTGGGATAAGTGGAGAGTATGCCCACATCCCTAAATGTGAATTAGAAAAGCAAAACCCTCTGGCGGGACTTTAGAAGGCATAAACTCCACTGGAAAATTGATTACAAAATAGTGTAAAATTCCATAGTTTACTACAAAAGTTAAAAGAGTGGGGGAGAAAAAGGAAGGAAGATGGGATGGGGTTTACACAAACCCAATGTACAAGAAAACAACAGTACGTTAAAATGCAACAAGTACATATATAGCAGAACCACTTCTATACTGCACTACTGTATAATTGAAACAGAGTGCTACCCAACGCCTTTCAAGATCGTGCGTTGTTCCTCTTCATCAGGGTGAAGTGGGAATATTACTCATTAGTGTCGTTCAAAAAAAGATTTGTATAACGTAGATACAGGTTCTCATATAGGACTAGTGCAGGTGAAAAGCAGGAAGGAAAAATGCTGCTGCAACTGGCTTTGAGTCATCCATATAGGAGGAGGGCAACAGCCGGTCCCATGTATTGCCACCAGAGGGGGGGGCCCTGGAGGGTGACCAGCCTCCAGAGCGCCCACCAAAGGGAGGCTGCCTGGCTGTGTGAATCAGTCCTTGCTGCCTGGGATGGGTGTATGAATACGGTGAGGGAAAATGAAAGATCAAGCCGTCTGTGAATAAACAAGTATATTGGGAGAGGGTGCCTATGTCTGTGGAATGTCCAGTTGCCCTCCGCCTATATGGATGACCCAAAGCCAGTTGCAGCAGCATTTTTCCTTCCTGCTTTTAACCTGCACTAGTCCTATATGAGAACCTGTATTTACGTTATACAAATCTTTTTTTGAATGATACTAATGAGTAATATTTCCCCTCATGGAGAGGAACAACGCACGATCTTGAAATGCGTTGGGTAGCACTCTTTGTCAATTATACAGTAGTGCAGTAAAGAATATATATATATATATATATACTATGTACATATATGTACTTGTTGCATTTTAATGTACTGTTGTTTTCTTGGACATTGGGTTTGTGTAAACCCCACCCCATCTTCCTCCCTTTTTCTCCCCCACTCTTTTAACTATTTTGTAATACATTTTCCAGTGGAGTTTATGCCTTCTAAAGTCCCGCCAGAGGGTTTTGCTTTTCTAATTCTTTTAATATCTTGTACATTTTTTGGGGGGCAGGCTTTGGTGAGATATCAGAGGTCTAAACAGACCCCTGATGTCTCTTTTGAGATAGAGAAAGGGACTGAAGACAGTCCCTTTCTCTGTAGCCTCAACTGCATTGTACATGAATGAATAGGAGTCTGTATTGAGATTTCCCCATGTCCTCCAGCAGTAGCTACAGCTGGAGAGAGGGGGAGGAGGGAATGACGGCCATGGTGGGGAGGTTAGAGTGACAAGGGAGGTATGTGAATATTTTTAAAGCCTCTGTGGCTGCCCTGCAAGACCTGAAGTCAGTGGGAGAGGAGGGAAGCTGGCAGCTGCAGGGTGGCAACAGGGAACCAGGATTGCGGGGGAGGGGAAGGCTGTGGGGGGATTGGTGCTGTGGAGGGTAAATCTATGGGAAAAGGGCACAAAAGAGTGGGGGGAGGTATTGGAAAGCATAAGAACAGCAGTGGGAGGTGAAGAGGCTGGAGACAGTGGCATCAGCGGGGGGGGGGGCACATTTTGGGTGCATAATTCTGATCAGCAGCTTGTTAGCCACTTATCAGCTTTAGTCAGCTGAACAGGTTTGCTATAAGCTCATGGTCACTGCTTATAGCAGGAGGAGGGATGTCAGGTCCGTACGGCAGACCTGGCCAGTTGAAAGCAGTGCTGTATGTCCATACATGGTATGGACCTAGCAGCAGAAAGGTTGAACTTATCTTAAAAATCAAAAGTCAATTCCTTGCAATATGACAACCTGGAGTCATTATGTACACTGTTGGTATTCAAAATGAACCCAGAAATCAAATTTCCTGCTGCAAAGTTTTTTTGCCATAAATATGTGCTGAAGTACAAATCAAACTTAAGTACCATTGGATAACGAAATGCAACTAGGACTGTTCCTCACCTAGAGGGATGTACTGTAGATGCATCTTTTCTCATTAGAACATTAATGCTGGGTACACATGGGCTGAAAATTGCTCAGTGCAGCAGGAACCAGCGGACATTTGGTCAGTGTGTAGAAAACCAGCATACGATAAGTGCTTGCAGGCACTGACTGCGAGTGCTCATTAGTGTGTTCAGCACACAAAGGCACAGCGAGGGAGATCGCCACACCAACATCGCTTGTGCTGGTACTACGATTTGCCAAATTTATTTTAATTTAGCCCGCTGTTGAAAGAAAAATGAATAGCAGTGTCTACCATGTTCATATGATGTCCTTGACTTTGAGTGGCGATATCTGAATGGTACCTTCAGCTACAGGCACCATTCAGGTACCATTTTTTAGAGCCAGCGATTCTCTGCAAGATGAACGTGGTCTTAGTGGTGGATACACCACGAGATCACGTTTATCAGTGGAGGGAGAGGTGCCCCCCTACCACTTTCCCATCATCTCCGCCACTCACTGGACCGCCAGCGGAGATGATTGGGTCTGTTCCCCCCCTGCACAGGAAGCCGAGTGAGCGGAAGATGCCACCCACTCAGCTCCATAACATTGCAGGGCGGAAGTGACGTCACAAGTCAGTTCCGCCCATAGCTCTTAAAGGGGACTTTTTTTGAACTGTAATTTTTAAAAACTTTTTTTTGCATATAACTGTAAATATGAGATTTGATGTCTTTTTGACCCCAGATCTCATATTTAAGAGGTCCTGGCATGTTTTTTTCTATTACAAGGAATATTTACATTTCTTGTAATAGGAATAAAAGTGATACATTTTTTTTAAAGGACAGTGTAAAATCATAAAATAAAAAGTAAAATAAATAAGAAAAAAAATTGAAAGCGCCCCGTCCCCGCGAGCTTGCGCGCAGAAGCGAATGCACACGTAAGTCACTGGACCGCCAGCGGAGATGATTGGGTCTGTTCCCCCCCTGCACAGGAAGCCGAGTGAGCGGAAGATGCCACCCACTCAGCTCCATAACATTGCAGGGCGGAAGTGACGTCACAAGTCAGTTCCGCCCATAGCTCTTAAAGGGGACTTTTTTTGAACTGTAATTTTTAAAAACTTTTTTTTGCATATAACTGTAAATATGAGATTTGATGTCTTTTTGACCCCAGATCTCATATTTAAGAGGTCCTGGCATGTTTTTTTATATTACAAGGAATATTTACATTTCTTGTAATAGGAATAAAAGTGATACATTTTTTTTAAAGGACAGTGTAAAATCATAAAATAAAAAGTAAAATAAATAAGAAAAAAAATTGAAAGCGCCCCGTCCCCGCGAGCTTGCGCGCAGAAGCGAATGCACACGTAAGTCACTGGACCGCCAGCGGAGATGATTGGGTCTGTTCCCCCCCTGCACAGGAAGCCGAGTGAGCGGAAGATGCCACCCACTCAGCTCCATAACATTGCAGGGCGGAAGTGACGTCACAAGTCAGTTCCGCCCATAGCTCTTAAAGGGGACTTTTTTTGAACTGTAATTTTTAAAAACTTTTTTTTGCATATAACTGTAAATATGAGATTTGATGTCTTTTTGACCCCAGATCTCATATTTAAGAGGTCCTGGCATGTTTTTTTATATTACAAGGAATATTTACATTTCTTGTAATAGGAATAAAAGTGATACATTTTTTTTAAAGGACAGTGTAAAATCATAAAATAAAAAGTAAAATAAATAAGAAAAAAAATTGAAAGCGCCCCGTCCCCGCAAGCTTGCGCGCAGAAGCGAATGCACACGTAAGTCACGCCTGCATATGGGAACGGTGTTCAAACCACACATGTGAGGTATTGCCGCGATTGTTAGAGCAAGAGCAATAATTCTAGCACTAGATCTCCTCTGTAACTCAACACTGGTAACCTGTAGACATTTTTAAACGTGGCCAATGGAGATTTTTAGGTTGCAAAGTATGTCGCCATTCCGCAAGCGGGCGCAATTTTAAAGCATGACATATTGGGTTCAATTTACTTGCGTAACATTATCTTTCACAATATGGAAAAAAAATTGGGCTAACTTTACTGTTATCTTATTTTTTCACTCAAAAAAGTGAATCTGTTAAAAAAAATTGTGCTTGTAAGACCGATGCGCAAATACGGTGTGACATAGAGTTTTGCAACAACCGCCATTTTATTCTCTAGGGTGTTAGAAAAATATATATAATGTTTGGGGGGTTTAAGTAATTTTATAGCAAAAATAATGGTTTTAACTTGTAAACACCAAATCCAAAAAAGAGGCTCGGTCTTGAAGTAGTTAAGGATACACCAGGTGACTGTAACAAAGACATACTCTCCCATTTACAAACTACAACAGTCTGAGAAAGGACAACATGAATGAAAGAAACAGCAATATTGTATTAAAGTATATGTAAACCCCTATGTGGCAATTTTTCCCAAGCCTGGACTGGCTGATTGATGTCATCCAACAGCAGTCCTTTGCCAGCTGTCAGCTGAAAATGGTCACTGAACAAATTGTACTCCTGTGATTCATAGGAGAAGTAGAGCCAAAAAAGCTTATATTGTACATATCCTATGTAGAAGGTTATGTTCAGTTATGTTTTAGGGCAATTTTATATGAGAGCTTTTCCAGCCTGTGATTTTTTTATTGGTTGTCTTTTAGCATGGCTAAAGTTCTGCCCCATTAGTATATCATTAATACACATAGGATTATAACAACTTAAAACAGTAATTAACTCATTTTTGTCTATCACCCTTTGGCTCCCATTGATGTCAATCACAGCCAGTGATGAGGGAGCAGGGAGCGGGGCCGAGCCCAGCTCTGTATGTCTTCTGGACACACAGAGCGGGGCTCAGGATTGAGCACACACTAGTGCCCCCTTAGCAAGCAGGGAGAGGAGCCAGGAGCGCCGGTGGGGCTCTGAGAAGAGGAGGATTGGGGCTGCTCTGTGCTAAACCATTGCTCAGCATGTAAGTATGACATGTTTGTTATTAAAAAAAAACAAAAAAAAAAATGAGACTTTACATTCACTTTAAACACTTTAATTATGGAAAGATTTCAGTAGGTTAATGTTTATTTCTCTTTATCTAATTTATATATTTGGATACATGTTTTTTGTTATTGTTTTTAACCAAGTGGAATGTGTTAATACAATATTTTATTATGTAAACCGACTTGTATCAGTTAGGCTTTTGTTCCCTGAAATTTTGTGTTATTGGTCATACTGTTTATCTATATGAGTCCAGTAATGCTGTGGTTTATCCAAATAAAAAACTTAGTGCCACTTAACCTAGTTACTTCACCAGATGTACATTAGGCTAGACCCAGACATTGTGTCTCCACTCTGGTCTGTATATATTTAATTGGGTTTTCTATTCTCATAAGTCCACTGTCTTCAGAGATATGCTTTTACAGCTTTGTGAAGGAACAACACATCTCTGAAATCATTTTAATTTCCCCTGGAGCAAAGTTACAGTAGAAATTTTATTTTTGTTTCATTGACCTCCAATTCCTTCAAAATGTGATGCACTGATGTGTTTTCCTCTCACTGGAATCACTGTAAGCCTTTTCTATGTTTCAAAGCAGACTACATCATGAACAGTTAATGGAAGCAATGTTTCAGTGACTATTAGTGGATTTGTTTCAGTAGAGTCATCTTTTAAATGCTGCATTAAAGTAAATGGAAAGCACTCCATGGCTAGGTTGACATTTCAATAACCGGTCAGTGAAAAAGAGATGTTCTAATCTTGATTCTCAGCATGCTTACATTAAACAGAGATCTGACAAGCGTAAAAACAAATTAAGTTCTTCTGAGTAAAGAGCTATTTATACCTCTTACAGAACCGGTCCTTTCACAATGGCTGCTAGAGGTGTACAGAGTATGTTTTATCTTTCAACATGAAATGCTTTCTTTGTATCACAATTTCTGCTTAGTATTGGTTGTTGAGAGATCTCATATACAGTATGTAACAATAAATACTATAGATAATGGTTGAAAATGTGACTCA
The DNA here is from genome assembly GCA_018402905.1 of Glandirana rugosa. NCBI lineage: Eukaryota > Metazoa > Chordata > Amphibia > Anura > Ranidae > Glandirana > Glandirana rugosa. Next base: position 592,182 of record BLSH010436519.1, read on the forward strand.
TAGGCTTGGGATCTATTGTCCCTTTTTTAACAATCAGTTAAGGGTGTGAAATGGTAAAAGATATGAAACACATAGGTCATTCAGCTCTCCTCTTCTAATATGATCCTCCTACCTTCCTTTCTCTGTAAATAAGCTCCAGCACACTATTGTCAATGCCACCAACATTTCAGGATCTAAAAAAAATTTACCCAATTTGAGTTGGTTAACTTCTTCTTGTAAGACTCAAGATTTCAAAGGCTAGATATTTTGAGCTGGGTCAATTTATGGTGCCACTACAAGGCCAAATACCATTAATTGTTTATTTTATGGATTTCCTATATTATAGAATAAGCAAATAATTGAGAGAGCCAACTGCAAAAGTTGAAAACTTTTGGTCAGATTCAAAATGATCCCTTTTGTTGTAATATGTTGTATATAAAGTTATAGCATGGGATGTAATTTCCTTGAATCTGCCCCATGCTTTTCTGTTGTTTGCTCAGGCACATGATTATTAAATCTTAATAAGTGGGGAAAAAGGACAAAAATAGAAATATAATGTATATGTAGTATTAACTTAACTCAAATTAAGGTTGCTATCAGTGGAAATGAGTGGCTAGTCAATACTGTGCGACATAATAGTGTATATGCAGCTTTTGCGGTACTCTATGATGGTATGATAGGTTTTCAAAGGCCTTGATGCATTTGTTTCATAAGTGGAGTCCATAGTAAGTGGCCAGAGAGAGCGCACAATTCCTGAAGTGGGTACCACACCAGCAATTTCAAGTGACCAGCCTAGTGCTGACAGCCAGCAGTCTATTCTGCAATACTAGTCACTCAGCAGCAAGTAATACCAACCTTCTTGTCCTCTGCAAAATATAGTCCAAAGAAACAATGTTGTTTTTGTTTTTTTAGATTGAAAGTGGCGCCTTAACATGACAGTGACATTTTATGATTATACACATGCCAGAATTAATGTATTTGAGCAGAGATTCCTCTTATTGTTTTTGTTGAAAAAATAATTCATAGTTATTTTACAAATGTGATATTAGAGCAGTAACAATAGAGCCTTTCAATGAAAATACCAAATTGGAATTAAACTATTCCTGTCAGATAATAAGTTGTTTTATTTGAGCTTTGTACAGCATGTGATTAACTGCTTTGCACATTTCCTGCGTTGTATACTTTCAGCAATAGTTTTATTTATTGTCATTCACATGATTCAAATTTGCGCATGCTAATATTTTTTGATTGCATAGTTAATTGTTTTTCACAAAACACAATAATCAGGCTATTGCATGTTGTATTCATTAGACAGAACATGGCAAGACATGTCCCTTGGATAAAAAGGACAAGCACAATGCTATTTATAGTCAGATGGTATGCGAATTGTGTGTGCTCAAATCATCTGAACAATCATTTGAGTAAAAGGGTAAATGATGAAAAATGTCCTCCTGGCTGTTCTTGTTTGAAGGATAGATCTGGTGTTAGGAGGAGAACCTTCCTCAGTTCTGTGCAATGTTATTATATTTTAATGTATTGTTTTGATACATACATATTTCACAGATATCCCTAAAATTTTCAGGACGGCAGTTGCCACCTTCATGACTGTATGCTGACTTTGTATTTTTCTATGAGTTTATTTAATTTTAACAATTGGGATGCTATCCAGGCTAGGAATAACCACTCCTCCCCTGTTCCATGATACTGACTACTGTAAAACTCTGGGAGATATATGGCAGATAAAACAGGATGGTTTGGATTTATTTTGACAGCTATTACACACATATACCTTTATACTATATACAGTATATATATATACTATAC
>BLSH010436519.1:593994-604023 GCA_018402905.1 Glandirana rugosa
AAATTCTCGTTTCGATGGATTATCGTTGTAAACTAATTCGCCAGTTCCTTCCACGACATACCGAACCTGATATGTTACGTAGTTTTAGACACTTTTTTACGTTGTCGTGTTTTATGTGTAACGTTAATATCGGATTTATTTATCACATACACCTCCGTGTAGTTAATAATAAACAAATTCCTCTTTTTCGGAATCCTTAGAATCTGGTATATTGTAGATCCGTCTTTTGTCCTTTTACCGAGAGTAAAAGGATGTAATGAGATGTTGGTATTTTAATCTGTATTTTCTGTACTTTTCCTTTCACAACTAGGCATTGTCTCCACATACACTATTTATTTAGGCTATAATTGCAATGTGTATTTTGTGCTGTTGCATTTTTTCACAGATTTTGATGCATTGTATAGTCCAAGCCATACAGCACCTTCCTTGACCGCTTAATCAAATGTTGCTATTAGGTAGCTTTGCTCTTAAAGTTTATAAATAGTGGACATAACAACATCATTTTTTCTCTGTGACCACCCTTAGAAAAATAATATTTATAAGGTTGAAACACAGCTGTACTTTTATTAACTGTATTAAATGTTGCACTCCTTCAGGACATTGCCAAGCTTCAGAAAAAAGGGAACAATAAGGTAACTCATTTGCTATGTGATTAAGGAAGGAATATGGGCTTATGAAAAAATAAGCCTACATACTCACCTTTATGCTGCAACATCAGTGTGAAGCTGCAGCTGTCTCACATTTGCTCTGAGACCAAGAACTGAGCAATCACATGACCACTGATTGTTCTGTTCTCATTCTGCCCCTGTCTGTCACTCCGCTCTGCTCTGTCTACTGGAGCATCAGCTACATGCACATGGAACCAGCTGTCAGTCAGGCAGCAGGATTAATCCCTACACTATTGTCGGGAACCTTCCAGAGCCTAGAGCAACTCTGCCCCATCAATTGATAGCAGGCAATATCCCTAGCCCTAATATCAGCTGCCTTTGGGTCACAGGGGGATGAAATTAAGTATACTCCTGTGACCCACAAAATAAATATGACCAAAAAAGCTTTGGCCATACTTCTCTTTTAAGATTATGTCCAAATGTATTTATTTTTTCTTACCTGTCTGGCGGTGACTCCAAGCATTGCACAGGATGGAAATTTGATGCAAAAAGGGTTATACCCACGCATTACTTGTAGTAGCCATTTTAACATTCAATTCCTGCTTCCTGATAATGCTTTGGGCTACTGCCAGGGACCAGGATGATGAGAGGCACTAATACAGGCTGAGATGAGGTAGAATTAGCATTAATACATTTCACGATTCTCCCTCCTTCCTGTGAACTCTAAAGCATAATAGTACTTCCAGGTTCATGGCTGTCAACTTCTTCTTGCTGGCAGCCAGAAATGTAAACAAATTGAGTACCGATTCAAATTGATTTGTTTGGAAACAGTGCAGGGGAGACATCAGGGGTCTAATAGACTCCTGATGTCTCCATGCAGAGGTGCTGTGATGTGCACTATGCTGTCACATAGGGGCTTATAAGCCCCTTTAGTTGTAGTTTAAGGTTGGGTTCACACTAGCCCGATTCTCGGACAATGATTCCCTATGAGAGCCGTCTTAACTGGTCCGACTTGTGTTTTTCAAAATGGGACCGACTTTGAAAAAGGTTCCTGTACTACTTTTGTCTGACTTTGATCCTACTTCAGCCCATTGAAAGGCATTAAAGTCGTATCAGTGTCTTCACTGATCCGACTTTGGCATGCGACTTGTGCTCTGTGGATCATGAAGGGGAACTCCACACCATATTTTAAAAAATATTTAAATTTCTGATCACTGTATAAATGTCATAGGTCCCAAAAAAGTGTCAAAAATGTCTGACATGTCTGCTGCAATATCACAGTCCTGATAAAAATTGCAGATCACCGCTATTGCTAGTGAAAAAAAAATTGTAAAAATGCCAGATATTAATTTTCATGGTTTGTAAACACAGCAACTTTTGTGCAAATTAATCAATAAACGCCGATTACGATTTTTTTTTACCAAAAATATAAATATAAATCGGCCAAAACCGATGAATACATTCGGTTTTTTATATTTTTTTTTGGATATGTAATTTAGCAAAAAGTAAGAAATATTGTTTTTTTTGCAAAATTGGCTTTATTTTTTTTGTTTATAGCGGTGATCAGAAATGACCAAGAGGTGATCAAAATTCCACCAAAAAGAAAGCTTTATTTGTGGGAAAAAAGGATGCAAATTTAGTTTGGGTACAACGTCACATGACCGCCAATTGTCAGTTAAAGCGTTGCAGTGCCGAAACGCAAAAAGTGCTTTGGTCCTAACGTGGGAAATCCTTCTGGTCCTTAAGTGGTTAGATAAAAGAAATAAACAAAAATCAAAGGGCCTATCACTTCCACTATGCTAATTTAGGGGCTTGTCAGATCCCCTTGTGACTAAAGAGAAGTCAAAACAATTAAGTAAAAGTAATAAAAAATAAAGTTGGATAAAAGACATACTGCAAAACAAAACATAAAAACAAGCAAGTTGTATATTTTGTTTGCTTTTCTTTGTACTAACTTTACCTAAATTGCAATAAATCACAGTTACAAAAAGTTTTAGGGTCTAAACATGCTGTCGGCATACTTGTTCCATGTCACAAAGGTAGTAACGAAATGATTAGGATGGCAGGTCTGCACTTTGCATCTTTAAAAAAAAGTCCACACTGCTTCCATATTTCTACATTCACTAGTTCCTATCTTTTTTGTTTTATAAGTCTAAATATAAGTATCTTTGCACAAATTTCACTCGGGATACTCCCATTTTTTTTACAATTGAATATTAATTAGATTTTTTCTTGGGAATCTCTGAGAATCTTGTGTAAAAACCATCATAAGCAGACCAGAGTGTGTCACTCTGGCAAAGTGATCTCGAAAGCACCATGAATATGAACTGCTCTTTTAGGTCAATAGTATTATTTTCATTATTTAACAAAAAGAGATGGCAGGTACAACATAGGTGTATGGTATTACATGAAAAATGTTACTATAAAACAATTATACATAGAAGAGAATTAACAAACTTTCTGGACTATTATAACGGTGAAGGAAACTGGCACAAGTGCTATGTGGCTTTTTTAGGTCCATCTGTGCCACCCCTGCCTGTTTATATTTCATAGTGAATTAGAATATGGTGTAGGTTCTGCTGCTAATTAACAAAATTATTGTGGCAGTTTCTCTATGTAGAAAACTGCCGCAGAAACCCACCAGATTGGATCTAGTATTCAGGATGTAAACTGTCTGATGGTAACCTGGCAGACAGTTCACATGCCTCTCTTTGACCAAGCAGTGAACAGACTACATGGACAGAGCCTGCATATAGGCAGGGGAAGCTCCTTTCCCTGCCCATATGCCTGAATGTTAACAAACAAGGCTTGAACCATTTTTGTTATTTAGAAGCCTGTTTTATCAGTTTAGAAGGCTACTCTGTTAATGTCTCCCAGTATGTTTACACAGTATTTTATTAGAATGAATTTGCCTTAAAGTGATTGTAAAGTCTTGTTTTAAAAAAAACAAAGCAAAAAAAAATGTTATACTTACCTGCTCAATGCTCCTCTTCTTGGTTGCCTCTTTGCTGCTCCTGGCCACTCCCTCCTGCAAGTGCACCCACAGCAAGCAGCTTGTTATGAGGGCACCTGAGGCGAGCTGCAGCTCCGTGTGTCAGACACAGAGATGCCGTTCAGCTCACCCCTTTCTCCCCTGATTGGCTAACTGACTTTGATTGACAGCCGCAGGAGCCAATTGAGCCGCTGCTGTGTCTTGGCCAATCAGAAGGGAGAGTCCCGGACAGCCAAGGGGTTTGTGGACATTGCTGGACAGAGACGGGGCTCGGGTAATTATTAGGGGGTGCTGGGGGGGCTGCTACACACAGAAGACTTTTTATCTTAATGCATAGAATGCCTTAAGATAAAATACCTTCTGCCTTTATAATCACTTTAAGTAAGCCACAGTAGACAGGACATACAATTAATCTAAGCCTTATTTGAAAACATCCCTAAAGGAAATATGAAGGTGTCTCATACTGCAAATGCGTTTTACATGGTTCCACTTCAATATTTTGTGTATGAGTCGGCTATGGAATGGAGGAGGAGGAGGAGTAGAAATCACAGAGGTGAGAGTGTTCATAAAACATTTGGATAATTATTTAGAAAACCAATGTCCAAATTTTAGCCTATTATCTCTTATGTTAAATAGAGTTATTTATAGTTCAAAAGTTTTCCTTTTCCCATTTAAGAATCAAAACACTCAAATCTTAGGTTGCTTTCACACTGATCAGTTTTTGTCCAGTTAAAAAAAGCAGAAGAAAAATGCATGAAAAATGCATCCCTTTAAATCTTATTGAACCCTTCCAACTGGTCCGTTGTGTTTAAGTAGGATTTATAAAATCCTGTTTGCTGCATGTTTGTTCAGTTTCAAAAACACACCAAAAATGTGCCTCTCAACTGAAATGAATGGAAACTGCGGCAAAACACAACAACATCACAATGCATCTGTGGAAAGAGTGTGACTTCTGAATGTTGTCAGAGTATTGATATAATGCGCTGGAAGTTTCTTGTTTGCAGCAATAGCTTTGCTTTTATGGAGAAATCGCACAGAATGACATTAAATCATGGAGATAGGACACAAGATCTAAACTTCCTCTGATATACAGTAGACATTACAATAGAGTTACACTACACTGTAATACTGCAGCGCTACCTGCTGCATAGAAACATATAATTCATACAGTATATAGTCAAATTTATATATAAGCAACTTTACATTACATGCTGTTGTTCTTTCAATAGTGAATCGCATGGCAAGGGAAATCACATTGTTTTCAATGATGCCAGTCCAAATAAATGGGACTCAGCACAGTGCAATTTTGGAAAAGGCTCTTGCAGGACTTTGGTACAACTCCAGTGCAATTTCAGCCCCAATGACTTTTATAATAACTCACAGATGTTGCATTAGACAAGAAGCCATTCCTGTGCGACTTTGATAAGTATTTTTTTAAACCCTCACCTCTTCTCCAAGGTCATCCTTGCTGTATAAAAACTCTCCTCCCAAGCACATTCCATTCACACCCACACATAGCAGAAACACCCGTTCCCATTTGTTTTTTTTTCATGCGTAAACGTGCATTGTGATTCACTTGAATAGGCTGCCCTACAAGTGGCAAACAAGCCAAAATAGCTCAAGAAGTTTTATGGACATTGAGTGTCATGCATTTTTTCAGTGCGCGTTTTGTCATGATTGTAGCGCATTTTGTCACATGAAAAATGTGTGGCAAAATTTGTGTAGCCATGTGCTTCCTTGGGAGTGGCTGGTAGTTGTGGTTCACCTTATAGCTGCCCTCAATCCCACCATATCTCACACATCCAAAGTCACTGAACAGGCCGGCTCTTGTTTTTGTTTGTTTTGTTCAGGGGATTTAGCTTGGATGGGGAAAAGGAGGGACTGTGGGATGGCCAAAAAATTGGTTACAGGACCGTACATACACTCTACTTCCTCCAGCACATCTATTCTGAAGACTATTGCTCCTTCATTTCTCTTCAGCACATTACTTGCAGACTATTGCTCCTTCACTTCTCTTTGGCACATCACTTAGTTCCTGACCTGAAGGGAAATTTATCAGGCTCACATAACTCCTTTCTCTTCCCCGCAACTAGCACATGGTGAGGCCTGAAAACTGTCAGCAGAACCTCTGGACCACCCGTTACAGGGCAGGGTCTTGGACCCCTCAAAGCGTAACTTAGTACGTTGGTGCTAGCCATGCCTTTGATGGAATACAACTCCCAGCCCATCCCTCTTTCAGGTCCCACCAACCTGCTTTCTTCACAGTGACACTTCTTCATATGACTGGCTCCCAAGGCTTACACAGACTGTCCACTATTCCTCTCCCAGAGTGCTCTGGCCCTTCTCCTCTAGTTCCCAGGGTCTGTCACTCACCACCTTTAGTGGATACTTTAAAGTGTTCTCAGTAGCACCTCTGCTGTTCTCCTGCTCCCTTGTGCCTCTCCAGGAATCCATTCCACTCCTGGCTGCACCTGAGCCTCCAGGCCTCAAGGTCACCCCCCAGACTTGGGGCTCCCTCCTGGGTAGAGGCCTTCACAGCACCTCTGCTACATCTTCCACACTTCCACCCGTTACTCTCCTCTCCACTGCTGGCAGACTGCTGTATTTAAGGAAGCCTGCCCCCTGCCAATCCAGACTATAGATTGCTCAGGGTTCCTTGTCATACATCAGAAAATAACACCTCCTCATCCACCCCACTCTCCAGCACCTTCTCTGCTCAAGGGGGAAGAAACTCAAAGGGGTGTTCCTTCCTTCCATCTACAGCCACTCACTGAGCCACTCCCCAGCTCAGATCAAAACATTCAGGCCTGCGCTTACAATCAAGCCTGACTAAATTTTGCCTCTCCTAGCAAAAACTCACTAAAAAATGCACCTATCACTATGGGGGCGCTACATACGCATCGGCTAATCATGAATGGGGTTGCGGTGCATTCGGAAATGCACAGATGTAAATGCAGACTAATTTTTAATGACACCCTAATCACAGTTAGCATGCCATTATGGCAATGCAAGCTTGATGTACATTTGCAGTGCGTTTTTAACATGTGACACATTTTCGGTGCGGGTTGATGCACGTTCAGAAATGGGTAGATGTGCAGGATAATTGTTAATGACACAGCCATTGCAAATATCATGGCATTACAGCGACACATGCGCGATGCATGTTTGCAGTGCATTTCCAAAAAATGTGGAAAAGCATGCATTTTTTGTTCAGGTTTCTGTTGGAAGCACCCAGATGTGAATGCAGCCTAATTCTTAACGACACCTCAATCACGGTTAGTAGATAAAATGCACCAAAACACACACTGAATAAACACATGGCACTCCACGACTAAAAACGTTCTTGAGCTACTTTGGGATGTTTGCCATGTGTAGATGTTCAAGCGAATGGGCTGCCCTATAAGCGACGCATGTGGAGTGTGGAATGTGCTTGGGAGGAGAGTTTTTAGGCAAAAAAGATGACCTGGGAGGAAAGGTGAGAGAAAAAAAACACTGGTCCTAAGTCTCTCAGGAATGCTCCTTGCTGATGGGACTTCTGTGAGAAAAGTCACACTGAATTTTCATCAAAGTTGCAAGCAAGTCACACTGGAAATCGCATGAAAATCATACCTCATATGGGGAAAACACAATTCAAAAGAGGCAAAAACGCATTGTTATTATTATTATACAGGATTTATATAGCACCAACAGTTTTACGCAGCGCTTTACAATTTGAGGGTAGACAGTACAAATACAATACACTTTAATACAGTAGGAATCAGAGGGTCCTGCTTGTTAGAGCTTACAATCTAAGAGGGAAGGTCAGGAGATATAAGAGGTCTCCTGACTGGGGGATGTGCTGATGGAGAAGATAAATGTACACCTGTTAGGTGGGAGCCAGATATGCTTCTCTGAAGAGATGAGTTTTCAGAGATAGTCTGAAAGTGGACAAAGTAGGAGAAAGTTTGACAGATTGGGGTAGAGCATTCCAGAGGATGTGAGAGGCTCTGGAGAAGTCTTGGAGGAGAGCATGGGATGAGGTGACAAGGGAGCTGGAGAGCAGGAGGTCTTGGGAGGAGCGAAGAAAACGTTTTGGTTGGTATTTTGAAACCAGGTTAGTGGTGTAATTGGGGGCCAGGTAGTGGATGGCTTTATAAGTTATTGTTAGTATCTTAAATTTAATTCATTAGTTGAGTGGCAGTCAATCGAGGGATTGACATAAGGGTGTAGCAGACGCTAAGCGTTTTTTTAGGTTGATGAGCCTGGCAGCAGCGTTCATAATGGTGGGGATAGCCTATTTAGAGGTAAGCCAGTGAGGAGGGAGTTGCAGTATTTGAGGCGAGAGATGACCAGGGAGTGGATTAGAATTGGTGACATTGGTTAGGAAGGGGCGTATCTTGGCGATGTTGCGGAGGTTGAGGTGGCAAATTTTGGATAGCGATTGGATGTGGGGCCGAACGGTTTATTTGGAGTCCAGGATTGCACCTGGGACCTTAGCGTGGGGGGACGGGTTGATAGTTGAGCCATTGATTTTGACGTGGCACGTGGGGGAGGAAATATGATGAGCTAGGTTTTGGATAGGTTGAGTTTGAGGAAGTGATGTGACATCCAGGCTGAAATGTCTGTTAGTAAGTTGGTGATACGTGAGGAGACAGATGAGATAGCGGGGGTGTGGAAAGATAGATTTGTGTGTCCTCAGCGTAGAGATGATATTGAAAGCCATGGGAGGCAATCAACTGACCCAGGGAGGAGGTGTAGATTGAGAAAAGGAGAGGTTCAAGAACACAACCTTGGGGGACACTGACAGAGAAAGGAAGAGGAGAGGAGGAAGTATAGTTGTAAGTGACACTGAATGAGCGATGGGATAGGTAGGATGAGAACCAGCGAAGAGTACAGTCACGGAGACCAAAGGAGTGGAGTTTTTTGAGGAGGAGGGGGTGCTCCACTGTGTCAAAGGCAGCGGAGAAGTCCAGGAGAATTAGTACAAAATAGTGTCCATTGGTTTTAGCAGTTAGTAAGTCATTTGCAAGTTTAAGGAGAGCAGTTTCAGTGGAGTGTTGAGGGCAAAATCTGGGCTGAAGGGGATCAAGAAGTTTGTTCATGGTCAGATGGTCGCTTAGTCAGTTGTAGACCAGTCTTTCAAGGAGTTTGGAGGAGAAGGGGAGTAAGGAGATGGGGCATAGGTTGTTAAGATTGGTGGGGTCCAGTGAGGGATTTTTAAGGATAGGGGTGACTAGCGTATGTTTTAGAGAGTATGGGAAGATACCAGAAGAGAGTGAGAGGTTGAAAATGTGAGTTAGAGAGTGTAGAATTGAGTCAGAGGGTGAGCGTAGCATTTGCGAGAGAGCAGGATCCAGGGGGCAGGTGGTTAGATGGGTGTTAGAGAAAAGTTTAGCAACCTTGCTAATACTAGCAGGGAGGAATGAGGAAAGTAGTGATTGTATATGTGGGCATGATGTGTTGAGTGGGTGTGGTTTCTGCGCATTGCAGATCTCCTCGTGAATGTTATCAATCTTAGTTTCAAAGTGATTGGCGATCTCCTGGGCACTGAGTGAATTAGTGGATGGAGGCAGTGGAGGACAGAGTAGAGTGTTAAAGGTTGAGAAGAGTTTACGGGAACTGGATGATAATGTGTTAATGAGTGATAAAATAAGTCTGTTTGGCAGTGTGGAGGCAGGAATAGTATTTTAGGTGTGAAGTTTCTGCTCTTTTCTTCTTGTCACATCTCATTGTCACAGGATTGCTTTCATTTCTGTGGGCATAGTTCTTGAGTCTCAGTCCCTTTAAGAATTCCTCCACATATGAGAATCATTTTATAGGACACAATTTGTTGGTGGGGCATAATACAAGGCCATTGGAAAGGACCTTTATTTCTAATTCTGAAAATGTCTGATCTGACAAATTGATGATTCCTAGCTCCTCTATTATATCTACATTTTCAATCAACTGGTCAACATACTCACATGGTATACCTTGGAAATCTGGCTTGGCTTTCAGGTCCCAAGATGCAAAGTAATTCTCCTGCGTTCAGGTGTTTTACTCAAGAAAAGGAAAAGTATTAATCCTTTTTATTAACACATAGGGGGTCATTTACTTTAGCGCGATTCTGCCTTCGTGCAAATTCTAACGCGCAGAATCGCAAATTCAAGCTAATTAGCGCGAAAATGGAATTCACTAAAGCCCTGAGGGAGAAAATACTCCCAGAATCAAATTCACTATTGCGCCCAGACAGCAGTGACTGACTGAAAAACTAGTTGTGGTAGAAGCAAGGGACTTGCACATGGAAATAATGTTTAGAGCATGATATGATCACCTAAATGGTTCTTAAGAATGTAGGAGCTTGTTTAACCACTTCAGCCCCGGAAGGATTTCCAGCTTTAGGACCGGAGCCCTTTTTGCGATTCGGCGCTGCGTCGCTTTAACTGACAATTGCGCGGTCGTGCGGCGTTG
>BLSH010436546.1:0-12088 GCA_018402905.1 Glandirana rugosa
CCTCCTTGTTGTGGCCATTATATTCTGTCCAAGTGTCCATGCATCTTCAAGGCAATCCCGCCTTCCCCTGGACTACATCTCCCATAATTCTTTGCAGTACAGAAGGGAGGAACACTGTGCTCTGTTTCCCTCCCCTAACCTCTGTACTGCGGGGAGAGTGCAGGGAGGAGGGAGGAGGGGGCTGACATAGTAGAGGGGAGAGATGCAGTGGGAGGGACTGTACTCAGAACACCAGGCAGCTTCCCCGAGGGCGGCGGCTGTGAGATGAGAAGAGCCGCTCTGTCCTGTGAATGAAACTCAGAGGAGGAGGAGCGGCTTCAGCCTGTGTGCTGTTTGTAGCATCGCTGCTCCTCCTCCTCTGAGTATCATTCTCATCTCACAGCCGCCGCCCTCCGGGAAGCTGCAGATAAGATTTGTCGGGCGGGCGGCCAAAAGTAACATGCGGACTGGCGGCCCCGGCCCACCGGGCATATGCCCGGTGTGCCCTATGGCCAGTCCGCCCCTGCCTGTAATGTAAAAGCATAATAGACTAGTATGCATCGCATACCAGCCCATTATGTGCCACTTACCAGCAGAGGAATCCCGCATCCATGCCTGTGTCTCTTCCTTCCGGGTGCCACGGACTCCGGCGCTGTGATTGGCCAGAGCCGCTTGATGTCATGCGCGGGAGCCGCCACTCACGGCACGGTCTCAGTGGAGAAACAGCACGGAGGCCGTGTCTTCACTGCGCATGTGTCGAAATGACGTTGGCACATGCAGAACACTGCATATCTCCTGAACCAGCTTAAAATAGGCTTACTTGTAGGTTAAAGTGGTTGTAGTTCCTTTACAACCACTTTAAATTGAACCACTAAAACCACAACACACATCACAGCGCGGGGTGGAGCCTTTTCTTCTCCCGTTTTAATTTCACTATTACGCACAAACCTGGTTCCTGCAACAGTCAGGCTGATGGACTGTCTAGGTCATTTGACACTCTGGACGAGGAACCAACCTCTGAACCTGAGCCGATCATTCCGACCTCATGCATTCTTGCCTATTCTACCACTCTGGAGTCAAAAATCCCTCCTGGCAAGACCTACGTTCCCATTGAACTAAGAGCTAAGATTCTTCGTTGGGGACATGATTCCAGGGTGGCAGGCCATGCTGGGTTCCTCCGATCCCTTCTACTCATCAGTCGCCACTACTGGTGGCCCACTCTCCATTCGGATGTTAAAGGCTACGTTAAAGCTTATTATGTCTGTGCCCAGTCTAATTCCTCCACACAAGCTCCTGCTGGTCTTCTCATGCCCTTGCCCGTTCCTAAGGAGCCCTGGTGGCGGCTCCCACCCGCATGTAGCCAGGGGCCGCAAAACCAGAAGGAAGACCAGGGGAAGATGGAAATCTTCTCAGCGGGGACAGCGCGGTGCTGGAGGGCTTTGTCTTAAGGTAAGGTTTTCTTAATTTTATATACAGTCTATGACTTTACCAGGCGTTTAACCCATTATGAGCTGGTGAGTGAGGGCACATAAGAAGGGAGCTCGGCTTGGCACTTTATTGGTAACATTGACATTGGAAGACTGTTATCAACCACGTTTCAAATAAATTGTTTACACACAGGATTTTTTGCACAGCAAACCAATTACACTTTTTAATGGAAATTTTTATGAACATTGCATGCGGAATATGATTTAAATATTATGTGGTAAAGCCATAGCTTATATATAAAGTTGTATATAAAGTCATATATAACTTGGTGTTGAGACATCGCTGGTTATACACACTAATACATCTGAAAGGAACGCACACCTTTTCTACTCAGCAGCAGTTTCTTAAATTGAACCACTAAAACCACAACACACATCACTTGGGGTGGAGCCTTTTCTTCTCCCGTTTTAATTTCACTATTACGTACAAACCTGGTTCCTGCAACAGTCAGGCTGATGCACTCTTTAGGTCATTTGACACTCTGGACGAGGAACCAACCTCTGAACCTGAGCCGATCATTCCGACCTCATGCATTCTTGCCCATTCTACCACTCTGGAGTCAAAAATTCCTCCTGGCAAGACCTACGTTCCCACTGAACTAAGAGCTAGGATTCTTTATTCCCCTCTGCTCATCAGTCGCCACTACTGGTGGCCCACTCTCCGTTCGGTTGTCAAAGGCTACATTAAAGTTTGTCATGTCTGCACCCAGTCTAATTCCTCCACACAAGCTCCTGCTGGTCTTCTCATGCCCTTGCCCATTCCTAAGGAGCCCTGGTCTCACATTGGCATGGACTTTATTACTGATCTTCCACCATCTGAGAATAATACAGTCATTTGGGTGGTAATCGATCAGTTCTCCAAGATGGCTCATTTTGTTCCTCTTCCTGGTCTCCCTTCTGCTACTGCTTTGGTTCCCGTTTTTGTTCAAGAAATCTTCCGCCTCCATGGGGTCCCTTCCCACATTGTTTCTGACGGGGTGTCCATTTTACATCTTGCTTTTGGAGAGCCTTTCGTAAATCCCTCAATATTGCCTTGGATTTCTCTTCTTCTTACCACCCTAAATCCAATGAACAGACTGAGAGGGTTAATCTGGAGCTTAGTCTCTGCTCATCACGATGACTGGTCCTCTCTACTCCCGTGGGCAGAATTCTCTCACAATAATCATGTTAACGTCAGTTCTCAGAAGACACCCTTTTTCACAGTTTATGGAAGACACCCTCAGCTTCCTCTTCCTATGACCTGTTCTCTGTACACTCCAGCTTTGGCTACAATTCAGCAATCATTCAATTCCATTTGGGGTGATGTTGATGTTTCCCTCCGGGCAGCTGCCGATAGATTTAAAAATTTTGCAGACTTTCGCAGGCATAAGCCACCTTCTCTACGGCCTGGAGACAAAGTCTGGTTTTCCACCAGGAGCATCAAGCTCTGGGTTCCTTCTCTGAAATTTGCCCCTAGATTCATTGGCCCGTACACTATAATTTCTAAGCTAAATCCTGTTTGTTTTAAACTTCAGATCCCTAAAAGCCTCAGGATATCTAACTCCTTTCATATTTCTCTTCTGAAGCCTCTGGTCCTCAATAAATTCTCTCGTCCTCTCCATACTTCGGTTCCGGTCTCTGAGGATAATCAGGACTACGAGGTTAGTCACATTCTGGATTCCCGGCTATGTAAAGGCATTCTTCAGTACCTCATGCACAGGAAAGGTTTTGGTCCTGAGGAGAGGTCTTGGATCCCTGCATCTGATGTCTCTGGACCTCGTCTTTTGAGGACCTTTCATGTGAAGTTCTCCACCAAGCCTGGGCCCAAGCAAGGGAGGGGGAGGCCTCATAAGAGGGGGGTACTGTCATGGATCTGCTCTAGCAATTCAGGCCCTGTCTGTTTGCTTACCTCTCTGTTCTGTGTTTCAGCTTAGGGACCGAGCCCTCACACCTGAATGATTAAGTAATCTCCTACCAGCATGGCTCTGCCCATAGGAAAGAGTACTTAAATCCGTGTAGTCAAGCCAAGCCTTGCCAGGGCAATAGTGTGTCTAGGCTCCCTGTGTGCGTGTTCCTGCCGAATCCTTGGCCTGTTCTCTTGACTATTCCTGCCTGCCTGATACCCCAACCTTTGGCATGTTTTTCTTTAGCCCTGCCTGCTGCTTCCTATCCACCAGAAGCCAGCTGTGAGCATGAGCTCTGAGACCCTGGGGGCCGCGACCTGGAGTCAGCTGCAACAAAGTCCATCCTCTCCATTAGAGGCTCTGGTGAATACCTGCTGGCTCTTAGATTCTGGGGAATCTTATGCTCTAGCTCTCAGTGCAATCCGTGTCAGTGCTCCAGTGGCCCCGCTTTCCTGAACCATCCAGAAGTCCATCTGAAGCGGTCAGCTGAAGGGTTTACTACCTTTGCAGTGTGCTCCTAATACCAAAGGAGTGCATCTGTCACCTGGCCTCAGGTGACCTGACAGTCACTTATTTTTATATAAATGTATTCATGTTTACATGTAAATAGGTAGTTGCAGATGGGGCAGACAGGGACATTAGGACCCACCAGAGAAAAGGGTAAATTCACTAAAAGTTAAATAATGGGCAATAAAATGTGATAACGTAGCGCTTGCGGTAAATCAGTTTTGAAAGTGCAATTCTCGAAGAATTTTGCGTTAAATAACGAATGCGGTATTTGTTCCATTGAGTGGAAATTCGGCCTCTTTTCATGCGGTTATTTACCGCATTGAGCTGGTTGCTAAGAAGTGGGCCAGGAAGCCATCTGCCACATCCTTAACAACGGATGACTTATCAGCTGTCAGCGGAAATGAAAAACTATGAAAAAAAACAAGCATTCAAGAGTAAGAAGTACTTTATATGCTGCAAAAAGGTTTATATATGCAGCAGACTGCAAGTTTTGGTCAAACAAATTCATAGCAACATTAAGACAATTCTCACACGCTATACATTGCACACCAGTGAGTTTTCATCCTCAACAAAATCATCACTGATATTTTGAGAAAGACATGGTTCCTTTAGAACTGGATCATTTTCTTTGAAACCGAGAAGTTCAATCTTAAGTTGAACAATGTCAGTATCAGCCAACTGTGCTACAGTTTGCAAAGCTTTTGTTGGAATGTCGCTTTGTTTGATCCAGCTAAACCGTTTGGGGTCTAAATATGAAATATCATGGATCAAAGTTTCATTTTGTGAAAATTTTTGTTCTAGGCTAGTTGTCACCTGATAAATGACTACATAGAAAAATCCTATATTGAAACAATTTAAGGGAGTTCAAAAGGGTTAATCCTCTGATCTTATTTCCTTGTGAGCCTTTTCTGAGGTTTTCAATTGCATTAACAGAATGTTCCAGAAGGGTACTACTTGCATTTGTGATTAATGATCCCAGCAGTGTAGTTAGGTTTGAAAATGGATCACTGATTTTTAGCATCTACCCTTCTGCAGACAGGTTTGCATTTGCCATGTCTGATGTTTTTAGATTGCTTATATTTCCCGATAAATGTGTTAGCAAGTGGGTTAGTGTCCCCTAATGACAGGAGGTCA
Source organism: Glandirana rugosa (assembly GCA_018402905.1). Classification (NCBI taxonomy): domain Eukaryota; kingdom Metazoa; phylum Chordata; class Amphibia; order Anura; family Ranidae; genus Glandirana; species Glandirana rugosa. The sequence goes on from BLSH010436546.1 coordinate 4,994, forward strand.
GTGATTGTAAAGGAAAAATTAAAAAACAAAAATAACAAACATGTTTATACTTAGCTGCTCTGTGCAATATTGCACAGAGCAGCCCCAAACCTCCTCTTCTCACGTCCCCCATTTGCGCTCCTGGCTCCTCCTCTCTGTCCAGCTTCCTATGGGGGCACTTGTGTGTGCTCGCTCCTGAGCCCCGCTGCTGCATCCATTGACCCAGAGCGCGGGACTCCCCCACTCCCCTCCCTCGTCACTGGATTTGATTGACAGCAGCAGGAGCCAATGGCTCCCGGTGCCCCAGTAGAGCCAGTGATACCAGGTCTGACAGCTCCACTCCGTCTCCTCCCTGAGAGACCCGGCTGGCGTCTTCCCAATTCCACTGCGGCCATGATGATGATTCACACCTGGTGCCTGCTCCTGTGTCCCGGATGCTTTTGTGCTGACACCGTCCACCTGACAAGCCTGTATTCACGCGTCCATTGTGAGTGTATATTATATCTTCTTACCTTTATTTATTCCAATAAAACATTACTGCACCGGAGGTGGTTTGGTTCTTCTCTCTACCCCCTTCCCTGCATTTTGTTTCCACAGCCATCAGGTTCCCAGCCTGCCATAGAAGCAGTCTCACCATCAGGAGCAGTCATACTTAGGACACTTTTATGTGCAAATGACCTCTGATATTCTTTATATTGGACTATATTGGGACTTATACACTATTTGGACTGATTGAATCATTCATATGCCAACTATTGCAGTACACATTTTTCCAACTATTTGGCTCTTAGCACTGAGCTGTACACTCTAGGTGTGTTATTTGTTTTATTGCGTTAAGGCAGCCTATTCATTACGAATAGGCAGGGTAACTCACAACAGTGGATCAAAAAAAACACACCGCTGCAGTGCACCACCATGTATGGTATGCACTGCAGTGGGCTGCACATTGCATTTCACTGTGCAGTGCTTTGGGGGCAGTGGCATTTTTTTTAGTTAAAGCAGAGCTCCACCCAAAAGTGGAACTTCCGCTTTAAGAGAAGGTGACCCCCTGACATGCCATATTTGGCATGTCATTTTTTTTTGGGGGCGGGGAGAGACCGTGGACCCTATTTTCACAGGGTCCCAGGTCCACTTCCTCTCCTGGCACTGAGGAGCCGGAAGGAAGTTCACCTTCCCCCCCTTCCTCTCAGCGATATTCTGGGACACGTCACAGGACCCAGAAGATACGCCGAGCCCTTCACAAGCCGCAGTGCGACTCGCACATGTGCAGTGAGTGTCCGACTTTGAAGCCAAAGCTGGGTGCCCACACTTGTGATGCCGGCGCTGCCGAGGGGAGGGGGAGACGAGCGAGCCCTTGGGCGGCCGCAACGCCGGAACGAGGGACAGGTGAGTGGCCGATTGTTAAAAAAAGTCAGCAGCTACCACCCCCCACACCACACCCCCATCCACCATACTCTCACCCCCCATGGGAGACAGACGGCAGTAGCGATCAATCACTCTCCCCATGCGGGAGAGACAGGCGACGGTGATCACCCCCCACCCTCCTGCGGGAGACAGGGGGCTGTGATCACTCCCCACCCTCCCAGGAGAGACAGGCGGTGGTGGCGATCATCCCCCACCCTCCCAAACAGAGGCTTCCTTACCTTGTGAGGCACAGAGGCAGGGAGAAGGAAGAGCCAGGGCCACTCTGACGAGCATGCAATCTCCTTCCAGCCGAATAGTAACCCAAAGTGTGTCCTGAGACACGATTGGCCAGGGAGTCCTAAGACTCCCTGGCCAATAGGGGCTATCTGATTGACTGGAAGGAGAATGAGGTAGAATAGCGAATATTCATTCGCTAGTGTCACTCAACAGGGTGGGATCAGGGTGCAGTGCTCTGCGCCCCGAGCCCACCCTGTTTTGAAGCCTATTAGAGCCTCTGGCTCTAATCATGTGCTTCAAAAACATATACCTCCCCACTGGAATCCATAGTCCGGCGCTCTGTATGAAGATCAGGGGGCCGGATGCATGGATAGGGGGGTGGCACCCCTGCACTCTTTATGGAGCAGCCACCACTAACCTATCCACACCATTAACTGCCCCCTCTTTACAGACTGCCCCCACCATTAAATCCCTCTGTATTGTCTCTCAAACGATACTGTCTGAACTACTGTCCCTACTGTAGTGTCACTATCAACTGCGCCCCCCCGTACTGGCTATCCCCACCATCAACTTTCCTCTTCCCTCCTTTGTACTGCTAATTTTTTTTTCTCCCGCTGATAGTGACACAGGGACATTTTTTCATTTCAGTGACGTCACGCAATGTTTTCCTTAAACTGATGCCTTGCTTCCTTCCCCATTGTTGGCAGTATTTTGTGAGTACAAGCACAGTAGCATATTTTATGTGTGCAATGTATAAAGGGAATAGGCTCAAGTTGTGTTTATTCATCCACTTTAAGCCACTTCCCCTATTACATGCGATCTTCCCATACCCACCATTCACCGTGCTGCAGTAGGCGCGTCACAGAATTTTCTGTTTCTTTACCACAGTGCCCTGGTCTTTCTTTATCCCAGTCATGTACAGATGCTGTTCTATTGGCTGGAGTACTCTTGCACTACTGATTTTGAGTGCATATTGGTGGACCATTTTCCTCCTCCATCCCTGTAATACCCCGGGTGGGAGTGAGTTAGGCCGGCCATACACAGTTTGAATCTCAACCAGTTCAACAGGAACCGGCCGAGATTCGAACCGTTAATGGGCAGGCTTAATGTACCAAGGGTGGTTACCTGCAAGACCAACTTAGTTATGGAAGGGGGTGCCCTCTGATCTGACTGAGGGACTATTTCTGCCACGGAGATGCTAGATTGGAGGAGGGACAGGTTTGGCTGTGTCCCTATCTGTCTTTGCAGTACTTAAACCACATCCCCAGTTTTTTTCCTCCCCCCGGTTACCTACTTTAATGCCATAGTATGCCCAGGTATTGGCGGGAGAAGTGTCTTTTGCCTGCATCATATGCTTATACAATTGCATCCAATCCTGGTTGTTGTTACTTCCTGACTCATTTTGCACACAATAGAGCTTTTCTGCTGTCATGGTATATTGTTCTATTTGTTTTTTTTTCTGATATGTAACCTTTTGTTTTGTTTTTTATTGATTATTAAAAAATGATAAAAAAAAATGTTGAAATAAAGATTTCCCAAAAGAATTTACAGATGCTCACAGTGACATTAAAAAAAAAAAAAATATATATATATATATATATATATATATATATCCTGTACACACACACCGTATATGACTACAGATTTTCTTTCCAGAATTGGAGGAAGCAGGTGTCATTCACTGTTTCTTGCACCAAGCGGCCATCACTGAATTATGTATGCACACAAAGGAAGACACAGGCTTTGCTCTCATCACCTATTGATTTTCACACCCAAAGACAGCCTTCTGTAGGAACTCTGCCATTCCCCTTTGGTTATATAGACCATAAATGGACACATAAGTAGTCTCCACAGAATTGGTTTCAAGCAGGGCAATATCTGTCATTTTCCCATTCGTTTTTCCCAAGTGAATACATTTCCATGAGATCAGAAATATCCCTATTAAAAGTTCTCATAAATGGAACGATTATCAGGCAGACAGACACTTTATTTTGTAGAAACAACTCTGATGGGCAGTAAATATCTGTTCAATTCTGCCTCTTCCATGACCTTATTAGTCTATAATTTTGGTTGTATGTGGCCAGGTGACAATGTTGTATCATGCACCTTATCCCTTTAATTATGTAGATAGCGCAGAGAATATTGAATGGGATTATAGCAGTGCCAAAGAAAATAGCCTTGGATATAAAACTTAACAAAGTTTATTTAATACATGATTAAAAATATAATATAAATAGTAGTTATGTTTTACACATGTCCAGTATATGGTCACATTGAACGATCACTTTGGACAGAAGGTTGTAATGTAGTGTGTCTAATCCCAACATGTTTCGCAGAAGTTGGCTTCCTCAGGAGATTTTTGAAGATCGCTTAGGTCTCATACACACGGGCATATTAAAAAAATAAGCAAAACGGGCCGACGTCAGGGAAAAATTGGCGTCAAAAACGCAATTTTGTCAGCGTTTTACATCGGCGTTAATGAGCGTTAGTGAGCGTTGGTGTCAATAGGCGTTTTGTTTGAAAAAACATTCCTCTGCTATTTTTTAACCTGAAAATGCCAGTGTTAAAAACGACGGTTAACGCAAGTACGGCGTTAATGCTCGTTAGTAAGCGTTAGTGAGCGTTTTGCCGGTTCGGCGTCAAAAACGCCAAAAAGCTACAGCCTCGGAACGTGCTGGCCATGGGTTCTACTTTCAGCACACTAACGCCGACGCCATCTACAGCTCAAAAACGTCAGCGTTTTTATGGGGTCATTGAATAACATGGAAAAAATCCTAAAAAACGCGGCACTAAAAAACATCCGTGTGTATGAGGCCTGATAGTTAACCAACAAAGCATAGTTCAATATACATCAATACCTTTATACACACATTTGTTCACTACATCATATTTGCTCTGTTTGTACCAGCCCAAGCTTACTTGTTAAATCATTGAAGGAGGGCGAGACAACCATCTGCACCGCCGTAGAGGAGGACACCATGTGACCTCAAGAAGCACAAAAAAGACCAACTTAAAAAATAAGGAATATGAAAAAAGCACAACTGAATATCTAGTGGACATCCAAATCATGTCCAAACCACCAGCTGGTTCTAGCTGGCGGTTTGGATATGATTTGGATGTCCACTAGATGTAGTGAACAAGCATGTGTATAAAGGTATTGATGTATATTGACCTATGCTGCTTTGTTACTTGCTGATACATTTTTGTGTGTATGTATTTCTGCTACAGTTGGTTAACTATTAGTGATCTTCAAAAATTCCCTGAGGAAGCCAATTTCGGTGAAACATGTTGGGATTAGACACTACATTAAAACATTCTGTCCAAAGTGATCATTCAATTTGAACATATACTGGATATGTGTAAAACATAAATACTTTTTATATTATATTTTTTATTCATGTATTAAATAAACTTTGTTAAGTTTTATATCCAAGACTGTTTTCTTTGGCACCGCTATATTCCCATTCAATATTATCTGCACTGTCTACTTATTAGTCTAAGTATGATGATCAGGTGACCACTTTTATTGCCCCCACCCTTTCTCAATAGCTTGCATTCATCAGGGGCTATACCCCAGAAAATTATTTTAAACATTTTTAACTTTAACTATAGTCAAATGTCATAACATTATTTTTCATTTCATGTGATATTATTTCTTGAAATCTGTCCTGAAACTGATGCTGATCCTGACACTGAATCATCTCACACAAGTCAAAAGTTGACATCAGATTGCAGTGAGAATGATTGCCTTGTGATCTGATGGATGGGATAGGGGAGGTGGGGGTTATATAGGTTTACTGGTAGGAACTGCTCAAAAAAGTGCTGTTCAGCATATAGTACACCAAACCTTTTGGAAGATAATTCATATATATATATATATATATATGTATATATACACACTATATTACCAAAAGTATTAGGACTCCTGTCTTTACACACACATAAACTTTAATGGCATCCCAGTCTTAGTTCATAGGGTTCAATATTGAGTTGGCCCACCCCTTGCAGCTATAACAGTTTCAACTCTTCTAAGAAGGCTGTCCACAAGGTTTAGGAGATTGTCTATGGGAATGTTTGACTATTCTTTCAGAAGTGCATTTGTGAGGTCAGATACTGATGCTGGATGAGAAGGCCTGGCTCGCAGTCTCCGCTCTAATTTATCCCAAAGGGGTTTTATCTGGTTAAGGTCAGGACTCTATGCAGGCCAGTCAAGTTCCTCAACCCCAAACTCGCTCATCCATGTCTTTATGGACCTTGCTTTGGGCACTGGTCCAGATCATTTGGTGGAGGGGGGATTATGGCGTGGAGTTGTTTTCAGGGGTTGGACTTGGCCTCTTAGTTCCAGTGAAGTGAACTCTTAAGGCCTCGGCATACCAAGACATTTTGGACAATTTCATGCTCTGAACTTTGTGGGAACACTTTGGAAATGGCCCCTTCCTGTTCCAACAGGACTGCGCACCAGTGTACAAACCAAGGTCCACAAAGACATAGATGAGTGAGTTTGGGGTGGAAGAACTTGCCTGGCCTGTACAGAGTCCTGACCTCAACCAGATAGAACACCTTTGGGATGGATTAGAGTGGAGACTGCGAGCCAGGCCTTCTCGTTCAACATTAGTGCCTGACCTCACAAATGGACTTCTGGAAGAATGGTCTAACATTTCTATAGACGTGCCAGAAAATGTCCCTGCCGAAAAAACACTGATAACAGCCTATGTGTGTATGGACACATAAGATAAAATGCTGGGGAGTTTACTGGCTGCAGAAAAAAACATCTGAAGCCAAAAACAGCAGCTGTAAAAACGTCCAGTGTGCATGAGGTCTAAATCACAGGGGCTTGCTCTCCGACTTTTGTCGCCTCAAGTCACCCCAAAATCACTTGACATTTTAAATCACATTGAAATGAATGGGAGCCATCTTAATGTACACTACTGAAGTCACTCCGACTTCTAAAAAGGTTCCTGTACGACTTCAAGGCGACTTCTATCTGACTTGTGCCCATAGAATTCAATGGAAGGAATTCCAAGCTGGATCCCCATCTATATTGAAGCGACTTACAGGAAAAAGAAAATAATTTACACAGTTTCTCCCCCCAAATTACCCAGGAAACCCCCTCCTTCCCTTCTCTGATTGGCTACAGGTAAAGTCCCCTGGCATGGAGTTGTGTTGTAAGTCTCCAAAAGTCGCACGGAAGTCTCCTTGAAGTTGTGTTGTAAGTCGCCTAGCAAACTCACTCTGAAGTCAGATCGCCCCTGTGTGAATGCAGCCTAAGAGGCTCATCATTGCTTCTGATACTTTGTTTGTACTCGGAATCTTCAAAATGAAAAGGAGAAACGTAATTAAGCATAATTAAAAGGACAGAGACCTGAAGTGTGCAAGGACAGAGACCTGAAGTGTGCCGTGGTCATGAATGTCAGTATGCCTTAAAGGGGGCAAAAAGACACGGATAGGAATAAGTGACAAAAATTGTTTATTTTA
>BLSH010436546.1:27760-51609 GCA_018402905.1 Glandirana rugosa
CTGTAGACCGTATCAACCTTAAATGTTCAACTGGGTCACCCCACAACCACTATTCCTCAGTTCTTACTTACCGGTATAGGGATTTCCTTCATAGGTATGCGGGGGGGGGGGCGCTACTCCACATCACCATCTCTTTTGATCTACAATCCGGGCGTATGGATACTTCCTTTAGGGATATGGCCATTCATTCTTGACTCCTTATCACCAACACCCCACTGGGTCAACTTGTAAATTCCAACTATGCCAGATGTCTTTCTTTAGACTCCAACTCTGGCCTGCCATATCAGTGACACTCCAGAACTATGATATTAAACCATGTTGCCATCCAACCCTATTGTTTCTGTCTGTTGGCTAATTTGGCTAACTCGCGGAGGTTCCTATGATGGGATTAGCCTTGTGTCAACTTTAGCTCATTATTTAAACCATTGTGTTATGTTTTGGGTATAAAAACCAGTATTTCTGTTCAATAAACAGTCATCACTTTGGTTCTATCCCAACCTCTTGTCTGTGTACGTGTGGGGATCTTTCCTAAAATTAGTTTTGCAATATTAGATAGAGTACATCCGGACCACAGGTGTGGGGATTTGGACAAACTCCTTTTACAGAAGGAGACTTGCTGGATTGTTCTGTTGAGGGCGACTAGCCCTCCAGGCCTCAACAGTTCAGTCAGTTTTCGTCCTTTTTTGGAAGGATTTACCTCAGGAGGTTGGGAAGGACACGGATAATGTGGACAAATTATTATATTTATTTATTTTTATTTTTTTCTATCCATATTCATATCTATCTCTACTTATCTCATTTTTCTTTTTTTTTTTTACGAGAAGGATGTGTTGGGTTATCTTCCCTTCCCCGCCTCCTGGTGACCAGGGTGAGGCACATTGCGATAGCCCTATCGGTTCTTGGCTGAGCATGTGCCCTGGTCACCTTGGTGGGGAGGCTGGCCACTTCCTGTTGTTTGTTGCTGAGCTGGGGTTTTGCTAGGGCTCCGGAAGTGACCCATACACAGGCGGCCTTTCCGCCCTGCTAGGTGTGGAGGAGGAGGTGTCATGGGCGTCTGGGTCCATGCATGGCGCCGACCTATGACGCAGGTCTATGGCGGGAAAAGGGATCATCGCGGCGCATGCGCCAGTGTTCCAAGCCGACTATTTAGTCTAGCCTGCTGGTGTGGAGTCTTCTGGCATTGCTGGTGCGGTAGTAGGAAAGGCAGGACCACTCGGAGGTATGTCCACTTAGGGATGGTCCCCATGGACTCTTTGAGACAGTGGGATAATAATTTGGGGACATCTGGCTCCACACAATACTGATTTTGGGTGGGAGCTTATGGGGAGGGTGGCCCAGGAGTTGCCGCTTAGGAGTGGCGGCTCCTCATTGCCCCGTTTTTTTTTTTGTTTTTTTTTTCTTTCTTCGGGGAGTTTGTGTTTTACAGTCTTGCTTATAACTCCTCTGTCTGTTTGCTGTTTTCAGGTATCCCTCCTTTGGCATACGATGGCAGATTAAGAAAAAAAAAAATGTGTGGGACTTTGAATGAGGTGCACATATTGGTGCAACTCCATCCCTATTTGATTCAAGAAAAAAGGAGGGGTTTTATGGGACTTTGAATGAGGCAAGTATCAACACAGAGAATAAAAAGTAACAATGTATTTATTGCATCAATTTGATCATGGACTATATGGGTATATCAAAGTAGTAAACTATTGTAAATCCAGATATACATGATTTAGACCAAAACCTTGGAATATATTACATCATATTGCAACAGTAAAACATGATATATTGATATAAAACCCATGGACCATCTATACAAAAATGGAACTTCAGATATATAATGAAATTGTGTCCATGATTGAATCTGTAAACTGTATCCTATAAAAGCTCTATGCGTTTCGTGGAATGATATCTTTTTTTTTTTTTAAATGTCAATTAGGAATGGAGGCAGTATCAACAGTTGGTTCATTTGCGACCATTGTCAGGCACTTTAATGTGTGTTTTCATGGGTGACATTGACCCCTACCCAGATTTTGATCTTTGATCCATATAGAGTACATTTTATTCTCTGTTTAATTCTTGCACACACGTGCTAAACAGTACATTATTGTTACTTCATTTATCGGGAAGCCTTTTCCATCTGTTCCCCATGCTCTGGCATTCTGGGGGTTGGCCTTTGGCCTAACACCCGGGCGCTGCGATGCGCAATAATCGCCGCCCCCCCAGTTCCTCATGCTCGCTATCAGCGGGGAGGGCTGGACGGGCGGGTGTCCTCCTGCACATCGGCACCACGCATGTTGGCCGCACATGTGACATCACTGGTGAGCGTCACTGTGTTTTTGGCGGTCCATTCCATCGTGGCTGACATCAGGGCGGGTTTTGTTTTGGCGCCAAACTTTGGCAGCAGACGCTTTCCCGCCGTTTGTCACGCCAGCGTGACGCTGGTTGGAGGGCTGCGCTATATAGCACCCGCGTTGAGGCTTCCCCATTAAGAGCAGTCTGGAGTGTCAGTGCATGGCTTACGCCTTCTCTACCCCATATGGATCTTCATTCCCTACCAGGTACACCCCATTCCCATTACCACTTCCCATCACCATTCCCTCACTTTATCACTATTTCTTTTTTTCCCTTATCACAGCCATTCACCTACTCTTTGTTACCGGCACTTGGTCTCTTTCCAGTATTACACACTGCATGCACTCCTTTCCTATGGTATCTTTTTCCATTTTCTGGGGACGTTTGGGTCTTTATCCCACCGGAGTCCTTCACTTGTTCATACAATCCTATTTATCCCACAGACATTTCCCTGTAGCCAATCATTGGTCCTATCTTTACTATCCATATGACGACCTCTGCTCTTTTGGGGGACAGTCCTGTGCGCGGTTGTTGCTGTTGCAGTCCTCCATACCTCAGCTCCCGGGATAGACCGACATGGCGACCCTTTGATGCCAAGATTGCACGGGTGAGCCTGCCACCCCATGTGACATTTCTTGGGTTTATCCCAAGTTCAATCAAAATGTATTTACCCAATTTTATACATTCTTTTTCTCTTTTTTTTGGTTACTACCGATTATTGTTAGCTTTTTTATTTATCTTTTCCAGACAGTTTCAGCATCCGCTCCTGATGAGTAGGATATCATTCCACGGAACGCGTAGAGCTTTTATAGGATGCAGTTTACAGATTCAATCATGGACACAATTTCATTATATAGCTGAAATTCCATTTTGGTATAGATGGTCAATGGGTTGATATATCATGTTTTACTGTTGCAATATGATGTAATATGTTCCAAGGTTTTGGTCTAAATCACGCATATCTGGATTTACAATAGTTTACTACTTTGATATACCCATATAGTCAATGATCAAATTGATGCAATAATTACATTGATACTTTTTATTCTCTGTGTTGATACTTGCCTCATTCAAAGTCCCATAAAACCCCTCCTTTTTTCTTGATACGATGGCAGATCCTGTCGTGTGTTTTTCTGTAGACCTTTGCTGACATTGCTGTCTACCTTGGATTAAAATATGGAATCAGCATAATGCAGACTGAAAAGCAATATGTCCCACTGTGAAATAGGGGGAAAGCCACTGGTGCCTCTCTCCTCCCCTCTTTTTGCTCCCACCACAATGGCAAAGTTTATCTCTGACCAGTCGATGTTAGAAGACTGTGCTGAGGGTTTGTTTGCATTTTATTGTTGTTTCCTCGCGCTCCCGGAGCAGGTGGGGCCGGGCAGCCCTATTTAAACAGTGTGCTTCCTGCATCACGTGCTGTCCGTTCTACAGCGTGTGAGTGTTCCTGAGCAATCTGATTTCCTGTTTACCTGATCCTGCGACCCGGCTTGACCTTGACCTTGTTGATTTCTGCCTGCACCGACCCCCAGCTTGCCTATGACCACACTTCTGCTTGATCCCTTGTACTTCACTGCCAGCCTGTTGACGACCCTGCCTTCATCTGACGACCCTTCTGCCTGAACCCTTTGTACCGCATTGCCCGCCTGTTACCGACCCGGCCTGTACGACCATCCACCATCTGCACGAGCCTCACTGGACCATCCATACCACCACCAGGGTTCCTGTCCAGCCCTCGTGCCCCCCTGAGCTCCTGGGCTCCCTGTCTGCTCTACCGGGGACCCTCGAACCAGGGCCACAAGAGCGGTTGCTTCCTGGATAAGACAGACTCCACCACCAGGTGCGTGACAGTCGATTTGAATATACAGCAAGGTCAGTATCTGCATGGATGTTTAGGGCTATATTTCGGGCCTTTTGTTCTCTGGTCCCCGCCCCATTTTGTTGTAGGGACATTGTCTCCCCATGCTGCCTATGTCTAACAATTTTTATTTATTTATTTATTTATTTTTGTATATATTTGTATTTTAAAGGGTATTGGTATTTGTTTTCAAGCTAAAACCTGAAATACCCCCACATCATTTTCCTAACTGATATATGGCTACGAAACCTGCATCCTTTGAGTTCTGATGGCGAAATCCTTCAAACATTTTTTTGGGTAGGTATTATCTACACATTATATATTTTGGATGAGATCCTCATGCAATCTAAGGATTAAGTATGTGATGGTCCATTGCTTGTTTTTTTTTTTTCTCCCTTCCCCTTCCCCATCCTCAAGTCGCCTCTCGGTTGGGCTCCTAGGTCCACCGCAACACTTGTGTGATTATCTCTTTTGTCTTTTGTCCCAGATAAAGTACGTCTAGGTACATGAATTGCATTCTGCTACAAGCCCCTGACAAAAAGCTTGAACCTGAAACACGTCGGGCTCTTTTCCTCTTTCGTAGGATTGCAGAATGATGCGAAAGAACTTACACGCAGATGTGTGTGAGCCGGCTGTATCCGAATGGCTTATGTTTTTAACAGGATATGTTTACGTGATAATTGATTAATTTGGTCATATTTACAACTGTTTTATATTCTGTACTTGTGAAAATAAATATGGATTTGATACATACTAAGATGTGATATTGTACATTTTTTGGTTCCTCCACCTTTAAAGTCCCACCCATAGGGGTTTTCATTTTGGTACATGCCTTTTAGGGATTGGTGGCGGTGCCAAATTGACACTGCTTGCTTGCTGAACTCACACATTGTTTGGGAGGTGTGTACTTGGGGACCATTGGAGTGGTGTTGCTTTGGATTCAAGTCCATGTTTCCCCAAAACACACATACTCTAGGACAGGGGTAGGGAACCTGCGGCTCTCCAGCTGTTGTAGAACTACATTTCCCATCATGCTTCTGGGAGTAATTGTATCCATCAGCCTTGCAATGCCTCATGGGAAATGTAGTTCTACAACAGCGGGATAGCCGCAGGTTCCCTACCCCTGCTCTAGGAAGTGCAGGACCCATATACATATTTGGGGTCTCTATGCCAAAACCAGCAATGACTGCTTTAGATTGTGATACTCGTAGCAGATGTTATATGATTAGCGCAAAGCATTCTGATGCTGGAGGTCTCCTAATATAATCTGTTTAAGGTGTTATGTGTTAAGTGTCTTTGTCCTATTTTGTGTCCCTTAGGTGTGCATTCCCATTGTTAATTGAGTTACCTATTGTTTCTGTCTGTTGGCTAATTTGGCTAACATGCGGGGTTTCCTATGATGGGATTAGCCTTGTGTCAACTTTAGCTCATTATCTAAACCATTGTGTTATGTTTTGGGTATAAAAACCTGTATTTCTGTTCAATAAACAGTCATCCCTTTGGTTCTATCCCAACCTCTTTTCTGTGTACGTTGCTTGGATAAAAGTGCTGGTATTAGCTCTTGGTCTGCTGGAATGGTTTGGTGGGCAGGAGGCGCTGTTTGGCAGAAACACCAAATCTGGGTGCCAAGCAGTTCCATCACAGTCCTCTTGCATGCCAAACGATGGGAGTGCCGACGAGGACAGCTTAAAACATCCTGTAGGGAAAGGAAGTCCTACAAGTCGCACATCACAGCAAAACCCTATGACGTGTCTGACAGCCACAGCTGTGGCTCCAACTAGGCCACACACCCCAATGCGTTTCACTCCACCCCCCAGGGGTTAATCACGATTAAGCACTTGGGGCGTAGTGAAATGCATTGGGAGGTGTGACCTGGTTGGAGCTCAAGCTGAGGCTGTTATTTACCGCCTCCAAGGGTTTTGCTGTGATGTGCGACTTTTTGGACTTCATTTCCCTACTGGATAATCCCACCAAAAGCAAGGCATTCATACCTTTTTTGTTTGAAGTGTATGGTAAGCCCAGACATACTTTAAAGGAGTTTTAGGATAGGATTTTCTCTTCCTTTCCGCTATTTCCTGCTACTGTCCATGCTAAGATGCTTAAAAATATGTGTGGGAATGCCGAAGAAGCATCCCAATTCTGTTTCCCATCATCTATCATGGCAGAATTGACAAAAATTTGGAGTGGCGAGGGCTTGGCCTTTCAAGGGATACTACATGTGTCAACCATTTCATATTTGCAAGGCAATTTAAATGACAGCTTACTCAAAATTGATATATTCATCTTAGACTGGGTTCACACTGGTATGACAAGCGCTCCGACATTGAGAGCACATGTCGCATGACATGTAAAGATCAGTATTTCCCTATGAGAACCGTCTTAACTGGTCCGAAACAAGTCGTTCCGACTTTGAAAAAGGATCCTGCACTATTTTGGTCCGACTTTGATCCTACTTCAGCCCATTAAATCTTATTGAAGTCGGATCAAACATCATAACTGATCCGACTTTGGCATGCTACTTCTGCTCTGGGGATCTTGAAGGGGAACCCCACGCCAAATTAAAGAAAAATGGCATGGGGTTCCCCCTCCAAGACCATATCAGGCCCTTCGGTCTGGTATAGATAATAAGGGGAATCCCAATGCCAAAAAAATGGGATGGGGTCCCCCCAAAATCCATACCAAACCCTTACCCTTACCCAAATCTTACACACAGCCCAGCAGGTCAGGAAAGGGGGTGGGAATGAGCGAGCGCCCCCCCCTGAACCCCTGAACCATACCAGGTCACATGCCCTCAACATGAGGGTTTGGGGCGGGGGGCTCTGCACCCCCCCACCCCGAATGGATGAGTATGGGGTACATTGTATCCCTACCCATTCACCTAAGAAAAAGTGTCAAAGATAAAAACAGTACACAGGTTTTTGACAAAGTAATTTATTAAAGCAGCTCCAGCGTCTCTTCTGATTTAATCTCCTTTTCTCTTCTCCCCTTGTCCCCATGCTGATGCTGATGTCCGGTGGTTGTCAGGGTCTGCGGGCGGGGGATTATCATAATCCGGAAGCCCCTTTAACAAGGGACCCCCAGATACTGTCCCCCCATCCTATGTGAATGAGTATGGGGTACATTGTACCCCTACCCATTCACCTAAAAAAAAGTGTCAAAAATAAAAACAGTACACAGGTTTTTGTCAAAGTAATTTATTAAAGCAGCTCCAGCGTCTCTTCTGATTTCTTCTCCGGCTCTTCTTCCTTCACCGCTGATGTCTTCTCCCTCTGCCGGTTCTTCTCCTCTTTGGGCTGTTCCCCATCATACCCCGGGGAGTGACGTCACAAGGGCGTGGGGCCTCAGGATGACATCATGGTGGCCTCGCCCCATGCCTATATACGTAATGTCACATGGCAGCTCTAGCATTACAGAGGGAGACAGCGTTGAGAGAAGATTGCAGGAAGAACAGAGGAAGAACAGAGGGAGAAGACAGCTGAAAGAGGCGACAGCGCAGAGAGGAGAAGAACCAGAGAGGGGAGAAAAAATCGGAAGAGACGCCGGAGCTGCTTTATTAAATTACTTTGTCAAAAACCTGTGTACTGCTTTTAATTTTGACACTTTTTTTTAGATGAATGGGTAGGGGTACAGTGTACCCCATACTCACAAAGGGTGGGGGGCCCCCTTGTTAAAGGGGGCTTCCAGATTCCGATAAGCCCCCCGCCTGCAGACCCCAACAACCACCGGCCAGGGTTGTCAGGAAGAGGCCCTTGTCCTCATCAACATGGGGACAAGGTGCTTTGGGGTGGGGGACTGCCCCAAAGCACCCACACCCCCGTGTTAAGGGCATGTGGCTTGGTATGGTTCAGGAGTTGGGGGCGCTTGCTTGTCCCCAACCCCTGTCCTGACCTGCCCCGGGCTGCAAGTTTGGATAAGGGTTTGGTATGGATTTTGGGGGGACCTCCATACCAGACCGAAGGGCCTGGTAAGGTCTTGGAGGGGGAACACCAAGCAATAGAATCAATGAGAGGTTTAGACAGGCCATACACTAAGCAAATTTCTTTCCTGCAACCATAGACTGTGTAGATAGGGTATCCCTCCCACCAAGCCATTGCATTCTCCCGCCGTGGGGGGGGGGGGGGGCAGAAGACAGTGATTATCGCTAGAGGCTATACCAACCACTAGCGATAATCGCATGTAAAATCCGGCAGGCTGTTGTACCCAAGTTGATCAACTTGGTATGTTCAGCCTGCCCATACATGATTTAAATCTGCAGGAACCGTCCGACAGTCGAACCGTCTATGGCCGCCTAAAGCAGCTGTCAGGTGGTTTAACTGCCAGGTGTAGTCTGACAGTAGGAACCCCATGCAATGGCCATATCAGGTGAGTAGACACGGAGATTTGAACACAATGGAATTCCTGGGGAATAAAAGAAACAGATCAGTTGATTAAACCTCGTAGCATCACCATCTACAAGCTAAAGTATCAGTTCTAAGTGTTCTGCTCCTATTTTATACTAATAAACCTCTCCAGCAAGGAGATGATGCTGCTTGATTTTTCACAACCCTCGTGCCTTCGCTGACGTATTTTACAACTGTTAAATGGGAGCACCAGGATTGCGGGAAAAGGCTCTCATATGGGTGTAACAATGCTAATTATAATATAACAAAACTCCAGTATTGTGGCTACCACGTCCAATACTTTTAAAAATTCCCAGCATACATACGTTTAGTCCTTTGTCTTCTCCTCCAAGCCGCGGTGAATGTTGTCAGCTTTGTTCTCTATAGCATTGCACTGTGAGCCCAAGCCGATGTGCTGACGCATTCCTAGGTGGTGTGCCCACGATGGCCTGGGCTCACAGGAAGTAGGTTAAATAACGATGGGTATCATTTAACGTGGAAGAGGACACGAAGCAAAACATTAAAGTGAATTGTCTGCAGGGGACAGTGCTGGAGACATGATATGCATTGCAGCAAAAGCTTTTACAAGTGTTGAGGAATTAGATATTTCACTATTTTAAAAAAGAGTTTCGGCTTTAGAGTAACCAGCTGAGAAGAAAGTATTATGAATACCACATCGGTTTAAGTGTAGCCTCAGGCCTAACAAAGGAGCACATGATTCTCCAAATCTACAGGCAATGACTGTAGTCATAGAAGTTATCACTCCAACCCTTAAGGGCCCTTTTACACTATCACGTTTTAGTGCATGCAGTACAATGGACTAAAATGCATGCATCCAAGTTTCTCATAATAAAAATAGTGCCTTTTTTATCTAATCTCTTGAGTGCAGTGTTTTTTGAAAATTTTGATGTGTCCATTTTATTCTGCATTGGGAAACCCATAGAAGTCAATGGCAAAGCAGCAAAATGCATGTAACATGTGTTTTGAAGTGTTGGTAAAGGTATTAACAGGCCTTGGTCAATAGCTGTTATAATACCTTATCCAAGCCCTAAATTCAAAAGCACATTGGAAACTTGTGTCAGTATGCATTGATGCACGCCAATGTACAAAGGAGGCACGACAGTGCACTACCCTAACATTATAAAAAACGACCCTCTATGCACACACATAGAGCCCTAAAAAAAGTCTCTCAAGAGGGAATCATGGGAGCTATGGTGACACCTGATATGCACATGCTTGTTAGGTGTTAGTGTCTGACTAATAATGAAGCATAGCTAAAAAGAATGATCCTAGGGCTTACACCCTTGATAACAAGTCGTCAATGGAAGCTTCCTATATATATTTCCTTTAAAGTATTACTAAACCCAGGACCCTGCATTCACTATATCTGGTCTCCCACTGTACACAGAACATGGAATGCAATAGTTTTAGTAAGTATAAACTGCTAAATACCTTTTCTTATCAGCAGTATATAGCAGTCTTGTGACTTTTATTAGTGTCTGGTTAAACCTTGTAGGTGGAGTTTTCATTCTACTCTGACTATCCTATAAGGCTGCATGTCCCCTGAGCCTCTGTCTGGACAGTGCCGATTGACCCTGTGCCGATCACATGCACCCTCCGAAGAAAAAAAATTCTCTAGCAATACATACCAAACTGAGCATGTGCCAAGTGACTCCAAAGGCTCTGTTCTATCAAGAGAGGGGTTGGGGACAATGGAAGAAGGTAAGGATCAGAGAAGACAGGATCAAGCAGCCTTTTTACACAATGCAGAGGATTAACCCCTTAGGTTCCACAGTGAGTATAACAAGCATGCTTTACTGCATATACAGACTGATTTTACTGTTGTGGGTTTAGTAACACTTTAAGGCTCAATACAGCCTGACCTACAGCCTCTATTTTCACCTCTGTGGGTGTACCTTAGGGCATCAGGGTATAGCATTTACAATATTATTATATTATAGCTATGCTATGACAGCTATGATATGACAGTGAAATATCACTTCCAGTAAAAACGCAGGGACAGGCAGGTGAGGCAGAGCTTCACCTGCCATGAACTTAAAACAAAAAGAAAAAAAGTTCAAGCTTTGAGGGTCATAGCTCGGCGACCTTGGGGTTAGGTCTACCCCACCACTGGTCAAAATTTGGGGCTCCTATCACCTATGGTTCTGGCGATACGGGGCTCCTTGCGCAGCCTGTCAGAAGCTACATACAGCGTGGCCAGTTTAACCACTTCCACACTGCCTACCATATATTTATGGCGGCAGTGTGGATGTGTCCTGCAAATCGCCGTAAATAAACGGTGATTTGCAGAGTGGCTTATAGGGGGCGCGTGCGCACCGGCGGCGGCGCGCCCGCCGTACTCCGGAGGAGTGTGCCCGCGACTCGGGTAGACCCGATGTCCGCTGGCGAGCCGTGATGAGCTGCCAGAGCCAAAGAGCGGGGAACCGCTGATGTAAACATGGCGATTCCCCGCTCTGTCAGTGCGGGCATAGGAGATCTACTGATCCCTGTCACTGGGATCAGTTAGATCTCTTATGCCCAAGGTAGCCCAGGCCCCCACAGTTAGAACACACCTAGGGAACACATTTAACCCCTACATCTCCCCTTGCAGGTTAACCCCTTCACTGCCAATGGCATTTACACAGTAATCAGTGCATTTTTATAGAATGTAAATCGGCCAAAACCGATGAAAAAAAATGTTTTTTAATATTTTTTTTTGGATTTGTATTTTAGCAAAAAGTAAGAAAAACAGTTTTTTTGTAAAATTTTCGCTCTTTTTTTATTTATAGCGATGATCAGAAATGACGCAGAGGCACTGAAATACCACCAAAAGAAAGCTCTATTTGTGGGAAAAAAAGGACGCAAATTTTGTTTGGGTACAACGTCGCACGACCGCGCAATTGTCAGTTAAAGCGACGCAGTGCCGAATCGCAAAAAGTGCTCTGGTCCTAAAGGGGGAAATTCTTCCGGGGCTGAAGTGGTTAAATACAAGCTGGCACACGCTGTTTTCAACAGACTAAGAGGATGAGCTTACAGTGCCTCTCACTTCTAAGGTACTGTTATAACATAATAATGTATTATTTATCTATTTACTGTGAAATTACTGCTTTGAAGTTATAACTTCAAACTTCAGCAGGTTAAGCTACCTCCTTTAGTACAGTTTTTGAAAATATAGTAAATTACCTTAAAAACAATATATAATAATTATTTGCATATTACTTACTTATGGTAATTAACCACTTGCCACCCAAGCCAATTCTGACACTTCACTCCTACATGTAAAAATCATTTTTTGCTAGAAAATTACTCAGAACCCCCAAAGATTATATATATTTTTAGCAGACACCCTAGGGAATAAAATGGTAGTCATTGCAACTTTTTATGTTACACTGTATTTGCGCAGCAATTTTCCAAATTCCAAAGTTTCATGAATAAAAAAAACCACTTAAGTTAGCCTGGTTTTTTGTATAATG
This sequence comes from Glandirana rugosa, assembly GCA_018402905.1. Classification (NCBI taxonomy): domain Eukaryota; kingdom Metazoa; phylum Chordata; class Amphibia; order Anura; family Ranidae; genus Glandirana; species Glandirana rugosa. The sequence goes on from BLSH010436546.1 coordinate 39,811, forward strand.
TGAAAGATGATGTTACGCCAAGTAAATTGACAGCTAACATGTCACGCTAATTGCGCACACTTGAGGAATGGCGCCAATCTTCAGTACTTAAAAATCTCCATAAGTGATACTTTAACATTTTTTACAGGTTGCGTGTTTAAAGTTACAGAGGAGGTCTAGTGATAGAATTATTGTTCTCGCTCTAACGTTCGTGGCGTATGTAGCCTGTGTGTATCTGGCTCTGATACTAGCCAGTGCCTCACCAGCCACTGACCTCACCGTACATCCCTGTAAGAACGTATCTATAAAAATGCTTTTAAAATGCTGATTACATTACTTTGACCAATACCCCACCCCCTACATTCTGGCTGTTAATAAGTAGCAAGCTAATTCCAGGATCTCCCCCACACACAGAGTTTAATGTTCATCATTGATTGATATTTAAGCAGCTGTATTATCCTTGAACAATTTTCATACTGTTTTGTAAGCAATTAACTGATCGCGGATTTGGCACACAGGCAACTGTCTGAATGATGTAATGAGCACACAAGCAATCATGCACACCCGTTATTGTCCTGATGAACATTGTCCATGTACAGCACACTGTGTGCTAACCTAACATAGGCTCAGTTCTCAAAACGTTGCACAAGGATAAGGATCTTTATTTTCTGTGACTCGGATTCTTAAATCAACATGCTATGGGGGCAATTGTGCTGTCTATGGACACACACAGCACAGCTTGGCCTCGCCTCCTGCTCTCACAGGCTGTGATTGACATCAACAGGACCCTGTAGCTCCCAATGCTGACTCCATGTCCAGTGACATGTCCAGTTAAAGGGGTTGTAAAGGCAGAAGGTTTTTTATCTTTATGCATTAAGATAAAAAGCCTTCAGTGTGCTGCAGCCTCACTAATATTTACCTCCCTCTCTGTCCAGCAATGTCCACGAGTGTCTCAGCCGTCAGATTTTCCTTCCTGATTGGCTGAAACACAGAAGCGGTGCCATTGGCTTCCGCTGTTGCCAATCAAAGTCAGCCAGCCAATCAGGGGAGAGAGGGGGTGGGGGCGGGGCCGGGGCTCCGCATCTGAATGGACACAGGGAGTTGTGACTTAGCTCAGGTGTCCCCATAGCAAACTGCTTGCTGTGGTGGCAATGAACAGGAGGGAGGAGCCAGGATCACAGATGAGGGACCAGAGAAGAGGAGGATCTGGTCTGCTCTGTGCAAATCCACTGCAACAGAGCAGGTAAGTATAACATGTTTGTTATTTTTATAGGAAAAAACAAGACTTTACAATCACTTTAAGGTAAAAAAAAAATTCTACCTTTACAACTTTAAAGCGGAGTTCCACCCAAATTATTGCGACCCACATTCTGTGGGTAGGGCATCTCATTATTTTCAATAAGGTGCCCTACGTGCAGATACAACCCCTATCTGGTGATGCCTGTATATACCCCTATCTGGTGATGCCTGTACATACAAATATCTGGTGATGCTGTATGTACCCCTATCTGGTGATGCTTTATACCGCTATCTAGTGATGCCTGTATATACTCCTATCTGGTGATGCTGTATACCGCTATCTGGTGATGCCTGTATACCCCTATCTGGTGATGCCTGTATATACCCCTATCTGGTGATGCTGTATACCGCTATCTGGTGATGCCTGTATATACCCCTATCTGGTGATGCTGTATACCGCTATCTGGTGATGCCTGTATATACTCCTATCTGGGGATGCTGTATACCGCTAACTGGTGATGTCTGTATATACCACTGTCTGGTGATGCCTGTATATACCCCTATCTGGTGATGCTGTATATACCCCTATCTGGTGATACTGTATACCGCTATCAAGTGATGCCTGTATATACTCCTATCTGGTGATGCTGTATACCGCTATCTGGTGATGCCTGTATACCCCTATCTGGTAATGCCTGTATACACTCCTATCTGGTGATGCTGTATACTGCTATCTAGTAATGCCTGTATAGACTCCTATCTGATGATGCTGTATACCCCTACCTGGTGATGCTGTACACCGCTATCTAGTAATGCCTGTATAGACTCCTATCTGATGATGCTGTATACCGCTATCTGGTGATGCCTGTATATGCATGTATGTATGGTGATGCATGTATACTCCTATCTGGTGATGCCGTATACTGCTATCTGGTGATGCCTGTATATACAGTACCCCTATCTGGTGATGCTGTATACTGCTATCTGGTGATGCCTGTATATACGGCTATCTAGTGATGCCATATACCACTATCTAGTGATGCCTGTATATAGCGCTATCTGGTGATGCCTGTATACCCCTATCTGGTGATGCCTGTATACTCCTATCTGGTAATGCTGTATACCACTATCTGGTGAAGCCTGTATATACCCCTATCTGGTGATGCTTTGTACTGCTATCTGGTGATTCCTGTATATACCGCTCTCTAGTGATGCCATATACTGCTATCTAGTGATGCCTGTATATACCGCTATCTGGTGATGCCTGTATACCCCTATCTGGTGATGCCTGTATACCCCTATCTGGTGATGCTGTATACCACTATCTGGTGAAGCCTGTATATACCCCTATCTGGTGATGCTGTATACTGCTATCTGGTGATGCCTGTATATACCGCTATCTAGTGATGCTGTATGCCATTATCAAGTGATGCCTGTATATACCGCTATCTGGTGATGATGTATACCGCTATCTTGTGATGCTGTATACCCCTATCTGGTGATGCTGGGCTGTATATTACTTACACAATGGGTGGAATCTATAAGGGGTGGGGCTTATGAGAAGTAGGAGGGGTCCAAAAGGAAGGGCGGAGTCTGGCGCCCCCCCATCCTAAAATCACGATGTAAGGAATCGCATGGTGCTTTGGCACTGTGCAGTTTTGAGTGCCTGAAAACGCGGGTGTTTTGCTGATGCATGGGGGTGCCATTAAGAATTTGCCTGCAGGTCGGAAACCTGTGCGATTTTGCTAGTGTTCCTGACCTGCACAGGTGTGAACCTAGCCTTGTAAAGGTTTTGCGCAAGATTCACACAACTTTAACACAACTCAATGTGAATCCAGTTTAAAAATTGTGTGACTCTTGGATGAAAGATGCATGAAAATTGAGTAAAAAGATTTATAAATAGACCTATAAGTGTTAACTGGATGTGTTGTGCGCCAGTTACATGTTCCTCCTACACCCCGTGCCAGCTCTTTGCTATTAGTGCTGCATTATAAGGATTAAATGATACCATCTGCATATGAGCTGGCAGGTAGCCATTAGTGAAGGGGTTAACCCTGTGATGGGCAGCGTAAGTTAAGAATATAAATTGCCAGTCAAGCAAGATTGAGAGCAGTGGAAGCATGACTCAGCACAGAGGGAATCCCCAGTTACATCCCAGGGGTAGCAACACTCTCCTTTTCTTTATTTAGGCTAATGATATTCTCTTTAGAACCATGACACACTAAATCACTCTGAAATTAGTAACATATCACCATGAAAAACACTGCAGAAAATGTGCGGAACATGTGCAGCATAATTCTGATTGCAAACAATGAATAGGGTGCCACTGAAAACTATTTCACATTATAGGCATATGCAGGTGCGCACGTGTTTGACACAAATAGCTGCATATGTGATGATTATACAAATGCTTATGTATATTTTGTGTATTTTACATGCACCTTTTTTTTTTTCATTCATTCATTATGCAATTGTCAGGCAGATCTATTCAGAATAGGGATTCTCCATGGAGTAGGTGAATTACAAGCACACAAAGATACATATTAGATTTTATATTTACCATTTATTTCAATAGGACTGCTTAATACAGATAAGTGCAAGTTGCCCTGATTCTACCACTTCAGTGTAAATTAGCTTTATAGAGACTAATTGGATACTTGGTGGTGGCCCGTCCATATGGATTAGGGGGCGCAGGGGTGCCTCTCCCCTAATCCATGCATTCGGCCCTATTCACTATTGTCTTCCTGATTCTCCTCCCAGCCAATCAGCCACCCCCCCTCCCAATATATTAAGCACCGGCCTCCACTGCAGAAGATAAGAGATAAATGTGAAAGAGTTCCAACTGTTGAACTTCACATGATCACCTTGACATTTGTGGATAATAAAGCCTAGTACACATGAAAATCGGATGAAAAATACCACTTTTGGAGATGATCTGGTTGTTAGTACACAGCTTTTTAAAGCCGAATAAGACAGTTAATGCAAAATTATCCAAAGGGACAAACAAACATTTTTCTTGATCGATACTAGATTGTACGATTACATTACAATACAATACAACACATTACATCACTTACAAAGTTGTATTCTGTCATACGAGAATTTTCGTAACTTCTTCATTTTTGATAGGAGACTAGCATCTTACAGTTTTGACAAAGCACTCACTTGGCTGTCCGTTACTGTCACGGTCCTGGTGGTGGAGTCTGGCGTGTGCAGGGAACAACCACTCTTGCGCACCCGATTCAGGGGTCCCTGGTAGAGCAGACAGGGAGCCCGTGAGTGCGGCCGGATGGTCACTGGTGGTGGTGTGAGGCTCCGGATAGTCGTGCATGTCAGAAGAATGGTCGTTCAGGCTGGGTCAGCAACTGGCAGGCTGTGCGGTACAAAGGGGTTCAGGCGGAGAGTGGTCAAGTCCAATCAGGGTTCGTTAACAGGCTGGCACAGTACAGAAGGGTCAGACAAATGGATGGTCGTGGATAGCTGGGGTCAGTGCAGGCAGATAGGTAGCGGGTCAGGGCAAGCCGGGTCGGTACACAGGAACAGGAAGCAGGTTTCAGGTAGGAGAGCTGAAGCTCACAGGTACTCAGACGCTGTAGAATGGACAGCACCTGCTGACAGGTGCAGGAAGCTTAAATAGGGCAGTTTGGCGCCGTTTCCGGCGCGCATACGCGCGGGACCGCGCATGAACGGTAAAAGACTGCAAAAAGGTCCAGAAAAGGGCCTGGCTTCACCAGGCCAATCCTTTCCTAACATCGGTGAAGAGTGCTGCTGTTCCGGATTTTTCTCCAAAGGTTATCCCTTGGATAAATCTTACATTTTGCCGGAGCAGCTTCTGAGAAGAGGGTGGCTAATAGGCAGAGTGCAGTGCAAACAGTAGTAGAATAACAGTGCAAAGCCTAGATCACAGCACTACGGCTCAGAAGTTCAGCAGAGTGGACCATGGTGTCTCTAGTCTGTCCCCCCTTGTCAGGAAGCTAAGTATGCTGTCCTTAACCAGTGTTGATCCTGTCCCTTTTTTATTCACTTCAGAACCACAGTGGAGCACTGCTATTTATTATCATTGCCATCTCCAAAGATCGCCGCTGAGGTCATCAAGTGCAGTGTCCAGTCCGCACACTGCTCCCCTGGTGGCACCTATAATGCTCTTCTCATCCTCCATCTCCTCTGTACAGCAGTTCACAATACAGTGCCACCTACAGAGGGGAAGGTAAACAACACCTGCCTACAAGGCAAACATTCTCTTATAGGTGTAGACATCTTTGGAGGTACATAAATGGGTGTATATCAGGTAGCATTGTATAATGAAACAAATTCCCATGAATGAGATGGTAAAAAACAATAGTTGCTAAGATGCTAAGTGTCTGGCGCTGTGGTGCATCAACGTCTGTGCCTCACTGAAAGTCCATCATAATCAGTTTTTGTATTGGTCTAAGCAACCTTACACTCCAAAATCTATATAGTATGAATAGATTGGCATATTTAAACCTCAGACCAATGTAACCTACTATCTAACTCATTTGATGGAAACCAAACCAGATACCAGATACGCCAAGCCATTAGAATAGAGATAGCTCTCCCACCATATAGCTCTGGGAGGCCAAAAGTGGTACAGAACTGTTGGAAAGTCCATTCATTCAGTAATGAATGGGAAAATAATTCAATGGGAAAAGCCTGGCATATATGGAACTTTCGGCAATCAAACACCCATCTACATACTGTATATTTTACATTTATTCTCTGTAAATAAAAAGGTCACCCAAATGCCAGCAGGTACAGATAATTACAATACATTTTAAATCTGCCACAATCTATCAAATTTCTGATTTAAAGAGCCACATTTGTGCTTCCTGCCCCCCTTTTTATATTTCTTGCCCTACTCCCCCTCACCTTCCCAACGAACTGGCTAGCCTCAGTATCACACTAGCAAGATCTAACATTGTAGAAACATAAGGCACCACTGAGACTGATGGTGAAGCAACTGTCTGCCCTCTCTGCATCAGTACATCCAGAACTGATGACTGACTAGGCAAACTATCACCCTACTTTGTTAGTAGTCGGGCCCAGAATAGGTGAATGCTACAACTTCAGCAGGCAGCAGTTTAGAACATTTATTACAGACAGAACAGTCTGCAGTATGATGTGTGGGTGGCTGTGTGCTGCCCCTGGTGCCCTAAGCCACTGTCTAGGTTGGAAATTCAGAAATTTGGCAATTATGCTGTAACAAAGGCAACCTTATTGCAGTGGCGGCTGGAGCCCAATATTCTGGGGGGGAGGGCGGCAAATTAAAGCCCCCCCCATGGGAGACAGACGGGAAGGCAGCGATCACCCCATCCCCAACCCCAGCCACCGTCCACCCCCCCCCCCCCCCCCCGTGGAGGACGGACGGGGAGGCGGCGATCCCCCCGTTGGAGACGTATGGGACGGCGGCGATCAGAGAACCCCTTACCTTAGGAGGCAGATGACGAGGATCCGGGGTAGGGCTGCTGCTCCTCGCTCCAGCTTGTAAAGCTTGAGAAGAGCCGGGGCCATTGCTTCTCCTCCCAGCTGAACAGGAAGTGGGCCCTGAGACCCGATTGGCCAGGAGTCCTAAGACTCCCTGGCCAGTCGGGTCTCAGGACCCACTTACCGATTGGCCGGGAGGAGAATCAGGAAGACAATAGTGAATATTAATTCTCTATTGTCACACAGCTGGGTGGGCTCAGGGCGCAGTGCTCTGCACCCCAAGCCCATGCTTTTTTGAAGCTAATGAGAGCCTTAGGCTCAAGAAATATCAAAGCTGCAATTGCTAACAATCTTCAGAATATGTAGATTGACTCTTTGACTAAATTGGTGTTCGTCTGGGTTAAACCTCCAACAGCAACAAGTTATGAAACATTTAGCAGTGGTATTAACACCACTGCTAAATGTTACAGCTCCCGCCCAGGCTGCTTGTTAGGGAGTTCCTAACAGCCAATCACTCATCCCCACTGAGCCCATTCAGCAAAATGTAAACAAAAGGGGCCAGGGTAGTGCAAAAGGTGTGGGGTGCCCCCCCCCCCCAATATTCATGCCAGACCCTACAGGTCTGGTACAGATTCTAAGAAGGACCCCAGGAAAAAAATGGCATTTGGCGTTTCCCAATGTTCATATCAAACCTGGTATTGATTTTAAGGTGTGACACCATGCAAAACACAAGAAAAAAGTCAGGTTGCCTCTAAAATCCACACCAGATCCTAAAATGCAGCCTGGCTGGTCAGGAACAAGCATGCTGCCCTCCTGAACCATACCAAGCCACATGCCCTCAACATATGGGCATATTTTTAGGCAAGATCTCCGTGGCAAAATGCCTTTCCCCATGTTGATGAGGACACGATCCTCGTCTTTACAACCCTGGCCTGATGGTTGTGGGGGTCTGTGAGCGGGAGTTTTATCAGAATCTGGAATCTCCCATTAACAGTAAAGGGGCTCAAAAAATGTATTAAAAAAAATAATCACGATGTAACACCCTACAAAGAAAAAAACATCAAAGCAATCCAATCCCATTAGTACACTTGCCATGAATGTCCCAGTTGCAACTGCAAAAATTAAACAAAGGGGTGGGGGGTCTCCTGGGTGATGTAATTTTCTAAATATGGAAATTACCATATTTGGTAAGTAACATCATAGGGATCACCACAAATAGCTATTTTCTAAACCAGTTTACTGAAGTAGAGATACTCAGCTTGACTTTCTGTTATTATAACATTTTATAGTGACACCACTATGGGGTTGATTTACTAAGCCCAAATAGTCTGTGCACTTTGCAATGTGCAGTTGCACTCTGCAAGGGCTTAGTAAATAAAGTAAAGATTCACTTTTCAAATACCCAATCACGTGCAAGCAAAATGTAAAAAGAATACATTTTTGCTTGCACTTGATTGGATGGTGGAAGTCAGTAGAGCTTTGCTTCATTTTATAAGCTCTGGAGCAACTGCTCTTTCAGAGTGCAACTGCACTTTGAAAACGGCACAGTTTTTGCCTTTAGTAAATCAACCCCTGTGCATCCACATAACCAGACTCTTCAGTGTATGCATTGTTCTTTACCACCCAACAATCATTATGCACGTTGTCTATGTAGCCATGTTCTCCCTTGGGAGTTGCTGGAAGTTGTGGTTCACCTGACTGCTTCCCTCAATCACTCCAGAACTCCGGAACAGGCCGGTTGTTTTATTTAGGGGATAAACTTGGATAGGGAGAAGGGATAACTGTTGAATTCCCAAAGAATTAGATCACGGGACCTTCTATATACACTGCAGTATATACACTCCAACTTCCTCCACCACAATCACTTGCTGACCGTACGTTTCCTCACTTCTCTCCAGCAGACTGCTTCCTTTCCTGGCCTGAAAGGCAAATTATCAGGCCTCCATGACACCTCTTCCTCCACCGAAGCTAGCACATGGTAAGGCCTGCACTTCTGCCAGCAGGACCTCCAGACCACCCATTACAGGCAAGGGCCATGGGCTCCCGATTGTGAAGCCACGGGCCCTCAATTGTGTAGCTAAGTACGTTGCTGCTAGCTGGGTATTTGACGGACTACAACTCCCAGTCCATCCTCTTCCAGGCCCCTCCAGCCTGCCTTGCTGTCCAGTGACACTCCTTCCCCTGACTAGCTCCTCCGACCTCCACAGACTGTCCACTATTTCCTCCCAGCCTGTCCCAGACTTCTCATCCAGCTCCGAGGGTCTGTCACTCACCGACACCGGTGGATCCTTTAAAGAGCCTTTAATCTAACCTCTCTGCTGCTGTCCTGCTCCCTTTTGCTGCTTTTTCCAGGAAACGACTCCTCTCCTGGCTGCCCCCGAGCCTCCAGGCCTCATGGTCACCCCCCCAGTCTGGGGGCTCCCTCCTGGGTGAGGCCTCCACAGCACCTCCGCTACATTCTCCACTCTTCCACCCGACACACTCCTCCCTTGACTGGCCTGTCCCAGGGTATTTAAGGAGACCTGCCCCCTGCCAATCCAGATTGGGGATTGGTCAGGGCTCCTTAGAACACCCAGATGATTACACCTCCCCTCCAGCCTCTCTTTCTAGAATGTTCCAGTCCCTTCTGGAAAGAAGTAGGAGGACCCAGTGACATCATCTAATAACTTCCCAGTCCTACCTAAGTTACTCCCCAGCCCAGATCAAAACACTTAGTTCTGCACACTGTCAGGCCTGACTAGATTTTACCTCTCCTAACAAAAATCTCCAAATATAAGCACCTATTACTATGGGGGCACTACATCTACCATCTTGAACCTGTATTGCTATATTGCTTCTAATGTTGTACCTGTTTAGTAAACTGCAAGTCAAAGTTACTCTGTAAGGAAGATCCAGTGTGTTTTAGTACAAGAAGACCATAGTAGGCACATGTCCGTGTTTCTGTGCATAATGTCCCTACCATATGTGCATTAGCGCAGATGTGCTAGAATGAATGCTAATCAGCATGCATGTGAAAGCACGTGGTCTGAGTGATCCTCAGCTAGTTCCTGATTAACCTGTTAGTTCTGCCTTCCTGTATACGACCTGACTTACTTTTGATATATCACTGGATACTTGTCCCTTGTGACCCCAGCCTGTGTTTTGGACTCTGTTTTCTGCCTTCTGAACCAGTACCATGGTAACTGTCCTAACGTGGCCTGTATCCTCACTCTATCCCTACCTTCTGTATCAGAACCTCCCTGCCTGGCTGTTAACAACCTTTGTCTTGTGTCCTGACTACATTCCTGTCTGCTGAGGGGGTGCTACCTCTTCCTGCATCTAGTTCTTACACAGGGGTCCACAGTCATCTGTCCCCTTCACACCCAACAGCTGGTGATGCATTCGCTCACCACCGCCACCATTCCTAGAACACCTTGAAATGCTTTTGATGAATACAAGGCATTCCCTGATTGAACGAGGGGGAGATCAAGATGCCACATCCCTCCTCTCGACTTTGCCATGACATGGTCCGATAGAAGGGTTTTCATTAGGGGGATGGGAGGATAAATATTAAATTCATGCACAATTTAATATATTTTTATCTTTCTGTTTTTAGGCCATATTGATGGTATACACTCTACTTGGTACATTATGTGTATGTTGGATGTAAAAAACTCCAAATTTAAATGTACTTTTTAGTTTAACATCGTTGGAAGTTGTTCCTTTTATTTATTTATCTGTTGGTGGTCCTTTTTGGAAGCTCTAAGTTCTAGGTATATGGTATTGAGACTATTCTAATTCATTTTGTTTTCACATTAATTTCCCTGTTTACCTCCTCATTTGCTGTCACTACAACAGATATGTTTTGTACTGCTCATATTGTATTTTATTGACCATTCCATCTTGGACATTTATGTATACCTGGAGGAGACGCTACACGCTTCTTCTTTCCTTTGTTGCTTATGGAGGATTTGGCAATATCCTCTGGGAGGTCTTTTCCCCGTTGGGAGCATTGTCCCCTGCCCGGCGCACAAGGGGGGTCCCTCTGCGTCTTTCAGTAGGCATGGAGCCCCCTCTTCAATACACAAATGTGGGCAGATCTTTCTCGTATTCATGGGGGAGTCTCCTGCTGCACGCCGCCGTGAATGTACGTTGGTGTCCTTGGATCGCATGACGCTACCCCTTCCTCCTGTATAGGGCAGCGCCATGCGCTCCAGGAACAGTTGGTCCTCAACAGCAATGCACGTTGGGTATATGGAAGACAACCAATTATCTGTATATGTATCACTAGAGTTGAGCTAACCTCTGGAAGTTCGGGTTCTGCTGGTCCGGCCGAACTTCGGGACAAAGTCCAGGTTAGGGTCCGGACAGAACCCGAACGTTCGCACGGACCCCGAACCCCATTGAAATCAAAGGGGACCCGAAATTTTAGGCACAAAAATGGCTGTAACAATGTCCTGGCAAATGCTAGAGGACTGCAAAAGGAAGTAAAATGGGGGTAAGAGTAGGGCAAGTGCCCTACAAAATAATGGGGATAGGGAAAATAAATTAAAATCAAATAAAAAAATTGGAAGGGGGGTGGATGTGGAGTAGGAGCCTAGAGCTTGATTGGCCGTGACCGTGGCAGTGTAGGTGGAAGTGGCGGTGGTAGAGGAGTAGGAGGAGGTAGCCAACATGGTATTTTTTTTTGTTTGTTTATAATTGCGGTAGCCCCCAAAATATTGAGGCCTATTCAAAAATACAAGTATATGAATGGCTGTGTGAGTCCGGTCTAAATGTTTATTCTGCACAAGGTACAGACAAGTCTTGTGGGATCCATGCCTGATTCATTTTAATAAAGGTTAGCTTGTCCACGTTGGATGTGGACAAACGGCTCCGCTTGTCTGTGATAACGCCCCCTGCCGTGCTAAACACACGTTCCGACAATACACTGGCTGCAGGGCAGGCCAGCACCTCCAAGGCATAAAGGGCAAGCTCAGGCCATGTGGCCAATTTGGAGACCCAGAAGTTGAATGGGGCAGACCCATCAGTCAGTACGTGTAGGCGTGTGCACACATACTCTTGCACCATGTTGCTGAAATGCTGCCTCCTGCTAAGACGTTGTCTATCGGCTGGTTGTGCTGTTTGTTGTGGTGGGCTGCTGACAAAGCTTTGCCACAT
>BLSH010436546.1:99372-115868 GCA_018402905.1 Glandirana rugosa
AACTTTTTGATGATATTCTAATTTTATGAGATGTGCCTGTATATTTGTGTAAATAATACGTTTATAAAGCCCTGATTCAGACCAGTAATATGAGGTTAAAGGTAGGTTTTTTTTTTTTTAATCAGCCCAAGTGACGGCCCTTACATTTAATCATTTAATTAACTGCCGACCTTCCTAGTTGACATCTGAAGTCTGCCCCCCCCCCCCCCCCATACTCCAGCATACTTCTGGTGCTGCAGGGAATGATGTAAGTGTTGGACTTGTCACAGACACTCGTCAAGAGTGTCGACTATGCCCGCCCTTTCAGCACTATGAAGGAATGGAGTTCACCTTTAGGACTCAGGCAGCTCTAGGTCACATCATCAGTACATGTAGCAATAGATATTGTTAGTTGAACATTCTGGAACTTTTTAGCTGGTCTCTTTCTGTGTTGTTGTGCAAGCAGTTTAACTTGCTCTGCTGCAAGTTAGTAAAGCATCAAATTCATATCATAGTTTTAGTGCTTCTTCTACCCTAGTTAACCAGAATCTATATCTCCCAACAAGCCTGAAATTATGTAATAAAAGTTTTGATCTTGGAAGATGTTGTGAGAACCCAAGACACTGTACAACACAATTATGGTACACATTCTCCTGCTAATGCTTGACTGTTCTTCAGAAAGGGAACAAATAGAGTATGGACACCAACTTTACACATAAAATCATTCCTACTAAAAATAAATGCATCTATTAAAGCTGCCACCCGGGACATTTACTGTCATGTGTACTTGGTCTGTACTTTTGTCAGCTGTAACAAGACATACACTAAATATTACTGGTGCCTTCAGCTCAGGTTGCTGAGAGTAGTCTTCATTCAAAAGAATAAGATGTGTCTCATATTTAGTAAGCACTCAGCTTGAAGACAATTTCCAGGCACATGGTAGCTCCTCCATCTCCCCCACCACACTCCCACCCATTCACAGTTTAAAAACACCTTATCTAAGCTCATAGTAACTTATCTGAATCCTCAATCATGTGACCCTCCATGGCACCGCTTCTGGGACCAGTGATTCAATGCTGCAATCTGAGCCCATTGGATGCTTGCCACCATGCTGCTACTGGTGTCTTCAGAATCTGTAAAGGAACCTAGCCAGTGAAGAGGCAATGGAATGTGTCCAGGTCACCAATAGGCAGGCAGCAATGTGGATGCCTGATGTTGATCCCCCCACCCCCCCGCCATTGAGCAAAGAGAGAAGACTCGGGGGCTCAGGGCAACCTGTGAGCAAATATTTAGTTGACCATTTGTGCTATTTACTGTATATTATACTCTTCTATTTATTGCAGTGATGTAGTGATTGACTAGATAGGAGTTTGTAAGGAGTGGGGGGCATGGGGGGCTGTCTGCTCAGAATTCAAACTTAAGGGTGGTTTTGTAGTGTATTCTAGCATTAGACACTACCAATCACCAGTCCACACTTCAATGTGTGAAGTCCAGTGTGTGTAATTTTTATAAGGATACATAGGTTATACATTTATAAAGAACTAATGACAATATGGAGATGTAGCTAGTTCATGTGCATCCCATGGATTTATTTTTGAATTCTCAAAACTAGTATACTCTCCTATACAGCATAAATGATGCATTGATTTTCACATTTACAGACCTTTTGTACATCTGTCTGATCGCTGACATTTTATTCTGGTTTTACATACATTTCTGCATTCCTCTGCCACTAATTAGGCCACAATAGAACTCACATCATAATGAAGGAGAAGTACCAATTTCTGTTTTGCTGTAAATTGAGAAATTCAGACATTAGCTGACTCTGTGAGCTCAATGAGCCTTGTCCTAAGATATTCCGAATTCAGCAGTTTACAGTTTAGTGTTGGAGTTGAATTTTAAATACATGTTGCCTGCAGCACTATAATTCCCAAACATTACAGTTACAAATATTCATCAGCCATGTATGATAAATCAGCTACCAATATGCTGTTTAACTTCAATTACAGTTTTCCAGCCATTGCCTGGCTAGCAAGGGATCCAAATCCCAGCACCAATTAGAGCCAGAGTCTGTTGGAGAGTATGTATAAGCCTCATTATTTTTACTATATAAAATTAATTGTGGGTATAAGTAGTGGAGATGATGGCTGGTTGTTGAAAAATCTGATCCTTCTACAATCTATGATCAGAAAATTAATAATAAGACTTATAAGGACTCCAAGCATCCACTATTACTTATTAGAAATGGGCCAAATTACCCCCTGCTCGGTTCGCGGCAGAACTTTCGAACATAGCAAACGTTCAGAACTGAATAACAAACCCCATTGAAGTCTATGGGGCCCGAACTGGAAAAATCAAAGTGCCCATTTTGAAGGCTTATATGCAAGTAACTGGGCATACAATGGTTATGGGGGCCCAGGTATTGCCCTGGGGGATGATCAATGAAAAAAAAGTTTGTAAAAAAACATAACTTTTAAATGAGCAGTGATTTACTGATTCTTAAAGTGAAACCATCAAAATGAGAAATAACAATAAAAAAAAAAAATCTATTAAATATAGTGCCTTGAGAGTCCCCTTAGTCTGCCTGTAAAGTGGCACATCTGTACCATGTATAGAACCTGCTTCAGCAAAAATTACATTTATAAAGCCAAAAAAATGACATTTTCCATTCAAACCTTCTTTATTTTATAAACAACAGCTTGGAGAGCCAGTCTGTATGATGAGGTCAGAATTTTCTGCCACTTGGAACAAGATTAGAGTTTTTTGGATAAATTCTGGTCTCTCCCAGACTTTGGATAGAAGTAGTAACAGGTGTGGAAAAATTGGGCCTTGGGTGTCGGTGGTGCCTTCACACTGTAACCCTATAGAGGTAATCTTGATGAAAGCAAGAATTGGTCTTGCTGTCAATAATTTAAATGTGATGCCCCGCTCAAACAGTTATAGAAAAATTGGTCTTTGGGTGTCGGGGGTGCCTTCACACCGTAACCCGATAGAAGTACTCTTGATGAAAGCAGAATTGGCCTTGCTGTCAAAAAGTGCTATGATATGCACCTGTCAACCAGGTGCAGAAAAATTGGTCATTGGGTGTTAATTGTGTCCATGAAACCTACACCAAGAGATTTCTTCCAGATGAAATCAACACCCACAAAGCTAGGCAGCCTAGCCAGTCTTTCAGAGATTAAAGATCCAGAAAGCACTTAATCAGCAACATCGGTATCAGGGGCTTGATAACTGCTGCTAATCCAGGACTGATTCATTTTGATAAATGTCAGCCAGTCCACGGAATCTGTGGACAGACACACTCTCTTATCTGTCACAAAACCTCCGGCAGCACTGAGTGCCCTTTCAGAAAGCACGCTGGATCCAGGGCAGCCCAGCAGCTCTATTGCATACTGGGCAAGTTCTGGCCAGTGGTCTATTCTTATGACCCATTAACCCAATGGATCATCAACTGGAAAGCTCTCCATATCTGTTTTCGCCCCTAGAAAATCTCCCACCATATATTGAAGGCACTGCCAATGGGATGTGAAAGCTAACAGCCCTGGGCGCCAAGGACTAAAAAAAGTTTGAAATGCATCACTGAGGTGGCTCCCTTCTACACCGCTCCTCTCTTCACAGAAGCCTCAAAATTATGTTTTTGACCAGACTGTAACCTACCAGAATTGGGAAAGGCATTGCTTAAACTCCTCTTTAAGGTGTCCTCAAGAGATTTCATCTTCTGCTCCCTCTGTGAGGACAGGATGAGTTCTGAGACTCCTCTGGGTCACTGAGGATTACAGTATCTGGAACTGCCTCCACCCAGCCACGTACTACTCACATGGGTTCTGGGGATGGAAAAGTATCTATTAATGGTTGACATATGTCTTGCAAAAAAAGGGGCCAAGGATAAATCCAAGACAAATACCAAGCTCTACTTACCAGCCAGCCTGCGATCAACTAGATTAACCTGTCTAACAGTATGCGTTTAAAACAGGGGTTTAGTTGCACAAATTTGCAAATGCATGCATAAGCTACAGGCCCGCCAAGGCACCCTGTGATCTGTAGTCCTATCTCTGACTTGTAAGAGACTCCACAGTGGAAGCACATGCATTTAAATAAATAGGTGAAGGCAGATGATCTGGAGTGGGCCCCACCCCTTCTTAAAGGTGCAGGGGCACATTGAACACCCAGCATATAGCACAGTGGCAGCAAAGATGTCAATGCATTGCCTGACCAAAAAACAAACATACCAAACAATGACCACTGCCTACACCTATAACTTGCCTTTGCAGCAAGGAGCATTGGAGCGCAACAAACAGCAAAGAAAGGGGCCAAGGATAAATCCAAGGCAAATACCAAGCTCTACTTACCAGCCAGCCTGCGACCAACCAGGTGCCTTGGCGGGGCCTGTAGCTTATGCATGCATTTGCAAATTTGTGCAACTAAACCCCTGTTTTTAAACGCATACTGTTAGACAGGTTAATCTGCTTGGTCGCAGGCTGGCTGGTAAGTAGAGCTTGGTATTTGCCTTGAATTTTTCCTTGGCCCCTTTTTTGCTGTTTGTTGCCCTCCAATGCTCCTTGCTGCAAAGGCCAGTTATAGGTGTAGGCAGTGGTCATTGTTTGGTAGGTTTGTGTCATATGTCTTGCTCTGCTTCAATGCCTCCAAAGCTGCCAGAATCCTCCTCCTCCTCCTCCTCCTCCTCCTCCCTCTCCTCTTGTGTGTTCTGTTGCGTAGGAAGAATGGTGTCTGCATTAAGTGGGCCTTGAGAGGAAAGAAAGTCCTCCTCTTCCTCCCCCTGCTCTGCCTTGAGTGCTTTGTCCATAATGCCATGCAGAGACTGCTACAGCAGGAACACAACAGGGATTGTGCCACTGATGCATGCATTGTCATGGCTCACCATCCTTGTGGCCTCCTCAAATGATGACAGTACAGTGCATGCATCCTTTATCAGCAGTCATTGGCAGGGGGGAAAAAGCTGAGCCAGCCTGAGCCTGTTGTTGTGCCATACTCACACAGGTTTAACATCACCCGCTGCTATCGAGGAGAGGATACTGGTGTCTGCAAGGAACGCTCGTGGCATCCTTCACATAAGACGCTACTCTGGTGTTTATGGATTTACCTGACACGCTTTTACCCATCGTTTGTAAGTAGGAGTCTGTTGTTATTAAAGCCTTGGCTTATGTTTACAGTCTGCACTTAGTCCACCTTTTCTTTTTATATATACCTACTACACTGGTTCCACCATCTGGGAACGGATCCTCCTTGAGTGGAATAGGAGACGGTATTCAATTAAGAGGAAGGAATCCGTGTGAACCTCACACTGCAGTTCATCTCAGCTTTTCAGGAGTTTTTTATGAGTTTGACCCTCTAGTAAAACTGGGGTCAAACCAGAGGTGAGCACAGTTGATGATGGTGGAGGGATCTGTTTCACTGTGCAGAATGGAATTTAATACACCGGGTGTATTTACATATTATGAATTGGACTTTTTAATTGTTTAGCTATAAGCAATTTTTGATGTTCTATGGATTTACTGCGCTGCATCTTCTTTTAATGTGTATACTCACACAGGTACTTGTTGATGGCCATCTGCTGCATTTGCAGCCACTGCAGCATTGCCAAAGTCGAGTTCCACCTGGTGGGCATGACACAAATTGGGCAGTTTACGGGCAAGTGGAATTCCCGCTGAATTTCAGCCAACTGAGCACTGGCTGTGTATGACCCCCTACAGACTCTTCTGGCCTGCTCCAGCAGATCTTCCAACCCTGGGTACCTATGTAAAAAATGCTGCACCACCAAATTGAGGACATTTGCCAGGCATGGCACATGTGTCAACTTTCCCTGTCTAAGGGCATAGAGGAGGTTTGTGCCATTATCGCACACCCCCATTCCTTGCTCCAGCTGGCATTGTGTGAACCACCTCTGGGCCTGCCGCTGCAGAGCTGCCAGAATCTCTGCTTCGGTGTGGCTTCTGTGCCCTAGACAGACCAGTTGAAGCACTGCATGGTATCTTTCAGCCTGACTCATTGAATAGCCCCTTGAATGCTTAGGGGGGACTTGTGGTTCATGGGACAATTCAGCAGAGGAGGGCATATAGGAGGAGGAGGGGGTGGAGCTGACAAATCTCACATCATCACCACTAGCTGTATGGAGACGTGGCGGCACAACAAGCTGCAGCATTGAGCCCTGTCTTGCATCCTTCCGAGTTGCAAGCAGAGTTACCCAGTGTGCTGTGAACTAAATATATCGTCCCTGACCATGCTTGCTGGACCACATGTCAGCAGTAATGTGAACCTTATGGCTGACTGCCCATCGATGCCTCAATATTGCCTTCCACTTGATGGTAGAGAGCTGGAATAGACTTACGTGAAAAGAAATAATGACTGGGAACCTGCAATTGTGGTACAGCACATTCTACAAATTCACAGAAGGGGCAGAATCCACCAGACGGAAAGGCAGGAGTTGTAAAGCCAGCAGCTCTGACAAGCTTGAATTTAGACGCTGGGCATGTGGGTGGCAGCGATCGGCTGCACATGTGCTAAAAAAGGCCCAAACAGCTGAGCTATGGGAAGTGAGGTGGTAGATAACAGCTCCATAATCTGGTGGAATAGGGTGGCTGCTCTCTACTCTTCCATGATGGCTGCCTCTTTGGGGTTGTGTGCCTCATCCTCACTTTCCTACTCTGCTCTATTCAACACCCAAGTCGCGTCAGTGATCTCATCATCATCATCTCCTCCATACTCATTACCACTGGAGACAACTTGGCAATATGCTGCAGCTGGGGGAACATGACTGCCAATTTGTATTCCAGTGTTCTCCCCTCTCTGTAGGCTCATATTCCTGATTTCCTCAACCTCAGAACCAAGATCTGAATCAAGTAATGCCTGTGCAACATCAAGGAGCAAGTGGCTGACGCTGTGTTCAAATAACTCAGTTGACTCCTCTATGCCTGATGCTGGGGCTATGGCAGGAGTAGCTGTGGTCAAGGAGGCAGAATAAGCCACTCTGGCAGCTGCAGTGGACTGACTGCACAGTAGTCTATGCTTGGGTGATGGAGGATGAGGAGGATAATGATGGTTTAGTAAGCCAGTCCACCACCTCCTCTGCATGCTGTGGCTGGATAGCACGGGCAACATCACTAAACAGAGGAAATGATGCCCTGCCCATAGGCGTGCGCACGTAGTGTGCCGGGTGTGCCTGGGCCAACCTTAATCACCCGTGCTGTCTGAGTTCTGCCTCTAAATGTTGCCTCCAAGACAGTGTGTAAACAGTTTCACAGGCAGCAGATCGTGAGGCTTGCCAGTGTGTGACACTGTCCGCCATAATGTAACTGCATGAAGAGAGAGAGATCAGCTGTCAAAAGTAAGTGGTGATGTCGGGGGTTCGTGGGACCGAACAGCTATTAAACACCAGCCAATGGGATGGGGTCTGGGCGGACCACCACATTTATGTGGCTCCGCACCCTTTCTTAAGCAGCCCAATCATTGGCTAGTGGCGTTGATAGCTGCTTAGCCCCAACTTCCGACCCCACCCCCGACAACACTTGACCTGATTTTTGACAGCTGATCTCTCTCTCTTCATGCAGTTACATTGCGGCGGACAGTGTCACACACCGAGGAGCTCTGGCAAGCCTCACGATCTGCTGCCTGTGGAACTCCCCTCTACCCTGTCAGTGCCAATCAATGCTACCTATCAGTGCCAAATCAGTGTCAATTAATGCTGCCAACCAGTGCTGCCTATTAGTGTCAATCAATGCTGCCAATCAGTGCTACCTATCAGTGTCAATGAATGCTGCATATCAATGCCAATCAATGCTGCCAATTGGTGTCCATCAGTGCTGCCAATCAGTGTCCATCAGTGCTGCCTATCAATGCCAATCAGTGCCCATAAGTGCTGCCAATCAGAGCCCATTGGTGCTGCCAATCACTGCCCATAAGTGCTGCCAATCAGAGCCTATCAGTGCTGCCTATCAGTGCCACCTATCAGTGCCCATCAGGTTAACCAATTAGTGCCCATCAATTCTGCCAATCAATGCAACCTATTAGTGCCCATCAGTGCTGCCTATCAGTGCCAATCAGTGCCCATCAGTGATGCCTATCAGTGCCCATTGGTGCTGCCAATCAGGGCCCATCAGTGCCCAACAGTGCGGCCTATCAGTGGTATCAATCAGTGACCATCAGTGCTGCCTATCAGTGCTAATCAGTGCTGTAAATCAGTGCTGCCAATCAGTGGCAATCATTGCTGCCTAACAGTGCCACCAATCAGTGCCTATCAGTGCCAATTGGTGCCAATCAGTGCTAAAAATCTGTGCTGTCTATCAGTGGACATCAGTGCTGCCCATCAGTGCTAATCAGTGCTGCCAATCAGTGCCCATCAATGCTGCCAATCAGTGCCACCTATCAGTGTCAATCGGGGGCAGGTATTGGTGCCCATCATTGCTGCCAATTAGTGCTGCCTATCAGTGCCCATCAGTGTACTGAGTGCAGGGATGGGGAGATGAACTCCGCAGCCAGGCACATTGTCCATTGGGGGGGCGGCGGCCTTGTGGGGCACAACTGAAATCTGTTGATGTTTATTAATGCCACATGACATTCTTTAGAATAATAGGTATTCACCACACTACTATTTACAATTAACTACTGAAGGTAAAATAAAAGCACATCTAACTAATCAATAACGTAACAATAATGGTGAAACCCTCTAATGTATGGAAATCTCAATAAACTTCAATAATACCACAATACCGGTCTCTGTGATACGCAACTTCATATATAATACACATCTAACTGAAAACAAGACATAACAAATAAAACTTATCAGGAATGGTGGAAACCCCTCTACGGATAATTGCAGTAAAAATTAACTTCAAATGCAACAACTTTTTAATTGGGAGGTTCACATCATTATAGCACTTTGGAATTGAGGAAAATTGTTTTCATACTTACCGTAATTTTCCTTTCCTGGATCCTCCTCATGTCAGCCTACTATGGGTCAGCTCCGCCCCCCTCTGACCCCTTCAGGACAACCCCTTTCCAAGCCTATAAGTGGCGGCTGTCTGTCCATATGCAGTGTTCAGTTTACCCACCTCGCGACGGACTTTGGGTGGGAATTCCTCGGCTGACATGAGTAGGATCCAGGAAAGGAAAATTACGGTAAGTATGAAAACAATTTTCCTCATTCCTGGACCTCCTCATGTCAGCCTACTATGGGATGTACCAAGCAATCAACCACATAAGGGGAGGGAAGACATCAAACACCAGAAGCATAAACCGATATCAATAATTTAATGGCCGACAGCCGTCGACAAAACAGTAGACCCAAAAGCTTCCGATGCCGTCAGAGTTACCTTCACTCTGTAGCGCAGAATGAAAGTATTCGGTGCATTCAAGCTAGCTGCCCTGCACCCTACTTCTGCTGACACCTTAGCGTATGACGCACAGGAATCTGCCATGCTTCTCATAAATGTGCTTTGACCTCCAGTGGCAGAGGATATTCCGCCTCTCTATATGCCATCTGGATAGGTTTAAAGATCTATGAAGACCCTATTCTAGGAGGCCTAGCCATGCCTTTCCTGGAGGGCCTGGGAAAGATGAAGAGCTGATCATGTTTCCAGACATCTAGTCCACTCTAGGTATATTGATAAGGCCCGCACTAGATCCAGCATAGTCCATTCGTCTTTCAAATTACTACCCGGAAAAGCCAATATGACTGCTTCCCAATTCAACTGCAAGGCTGATGCCAAGAGAAAGTTTGGGACTGTTCTGAGTATCATTTCCACTTGGAGAATTCGGCAATACGGCTCCCTGGTTGAAAAAGCACACAGTTCAGACACCCATCTGGCCAATGTAATTACCATCAAAAAATTGCATTGAGACAAAGAGCATGATGGCACCGGACCAAACGGAGGTGCTAATAAGGCTTTCAGAATTAAAGGCAGGTCCCACTTCGGAAAGGGCTTTATTGAAGGCCTGATCTTTATTGCTGCCTTTCAGGAACGAATCCATAGAGGATCCAAGGCCCATCTTTGTTCCCCCGTACCTGACAGGGCAGACTCAAACCTTTGAGGAGCTAAACGACAAAACCCTTGCCCCGACTTTCCTGGAGAAATTTCAATATGCTAGAGACTAGAGACTCTTTTGACTAAAAGCTCCACGCCATGAACCTCAGTTTTCCCGGCTTCGGGTTACACTGCTTGTCCTGCAGCAGAAAATGTTTGTGAGGAGGCAGGAGAATTGGCTGACACATAGCCATTTTCTATGCTAGTGAACATCATGGTCTTCTGGGCCACAAGGGCCATGCCGCTATTGCTGTTATCTTCTCCTGTTCTTCATTAAAACTCTGAGGATTAGCGAGAGCGGAGGAACCACAGACTAAGGGAAAGTCCCATGGAATGGATAGAGCATCCTAGCCTAAAGCCTGCGAGTGCCACCTTTGGGAGAAGTAACACGTAATCTGAGAGTTCTCCTCCAACGTCACCCAATCTATGATTGAGGTCCCCAAGACCTTGAAGATTTTGAACAGGTATCTGGCATCCAAGCTCTGTTCGTTCAAATCCACGGATCTCCGACTCAGTTGATCCACCAGCTTGTTTTGTGGACTCAGAAGGTATGCTGCTGCCTAGGGAACAATCTGGCATGTCACTCTGAGTAGTGGGAGGTTCCTGGTGCCCCCTTGACGGGCCACGTAGGCTTTGTAACATCGATTGGAAGGCTACTAGAGTGTGCTGAACAGCCCCTAATTCTAACAGGTTTGAATGCTGAGATAGAGATGCTTCTCATTTCCCTGTACTTGTTGCCTAAGGAATGAGCTCCCCGGTTTACTATGCTGGCATCTGTAGTCAGCACTACTGGAACTGGAGGTTCGAGAGGCACCCTGCGGTATAGATTCTGAGATATCTTCCACCATATCAGAGGACGTTTTATTGGTACTGAATGGCAGATCTTCCCGGCTAATGAGTGGCGATCCCACTGATGAAGAAAATTGTATTGAAAACTCTCCTTCTGAAATATGGCCCAAGGTACTATCTGGATCGTGGATGACAACAGGCCCAGGTAGTGCATACACTTCTTGGCCATCAGAAATTGCCTGGCCATGCCCATTCCCGACTTGGTCTGAACTTCCACCAACTTCCTAAGAGGCAGAATACACGAACTTGGGTAGTGTCAAATTGCAATCCTAGATACTCTAGGACTTTAGTCGGTTGCAACAGACTCTTGCGATGGTTGATCAACCAACCAAACCGTCTGATCGTGCTGCAGGTTATCAGCCCGTGCTGTTGAAGGATGGACTTTGATGCGGCCCGAGGAAGAATGTCGTCTAGATAATGAAAAATTTGAATGCCTCTGATCCTTAAGATAGCGATGATTACAGCCAAAACTTCTGAAAATGTTCTTGGAACTATGCCCAGCCCAAAAGGCAGACAACGAAACTGGCAATGGAAGCGATGGTGTGATGCACTTATGGGCACATGTAGGTAAGCATCCGCTAGGCCTATTGACGCTAGCAAATCTCCCTTCTTCACAATGAACAATGATGGTTTGCAAGGACTCCATTCTGGATGGAGGGGCTTTCATGAAGGTATTCGGGCTTTTAAGTCCAGGACCGGCCTGAATCCTTCTGAGGATCTTGTTACCAAGAACAGAAGAGAATAGAATCCTTCTCCCTTCTCGTGTTTCAGAACTGGCAGAATTGCTAGATGGCAATAAATTCTTTACATACATTAATAAACAACGCCCTTTCCACAGGACAAGTAGAAATTCGGGTCTCCACAGAATGAGACTAGGGAGGTCTTCCTTGAATGAAGCCCAAGACCCAGGTATCTTAAACTTCTTCCGCCTAGACCTCTCCAAAGTAAGACAGTCTGCTCCCAAATGGGAAGTCTGGACAGGGAAACCTTCAGAAAAGCTTGTCTGAAGCTTTCGCTGGCTGGTTCGCCTTGGCTTTGGTTGCCTTGGAAAAGGTTGGACCCTGCTCCTTCCACTTGTCTAAAGAACGGTAGCCCCGGTTGGTACGCGGAAGCTTCCCCAAAACTTTTTTTAGATCTCTCCAAAGGGATTGAACGGCTGAGGGAAATCTTTTCCTTCCCTGCGGAATAAGCCCTGCGTTCCCTCCAGACACTTGTTGCACCTCTGACTCCAGGGTCTTGCCAAAAATTTTCCATCAAAAAGGAACTGAGCAAAGGCTGTGCTTGGAAGCACTATCCGCTGACCAATGCTTCAGCCATAGGGCTCTGTGTGTCGTCATAGACTGAGCCATAAATTTCAGTATTATCCTGACCTGGTCCACGGGCACTTGCTAGAAAATACAACCTGACCCTAATGGACTGTAAAGGGGGGAACTTTCTTCCCCTATCACTTAACCCAAAGAACCGGGCTCCAACTCCGTAATGCACACCTTAAGGCTGCTGCCACTAGGTAAGTGCTCTAGCCGGCTAACGTGTACATTCTTTAGAGATCTGTATCTATCCTACGATCCATCGGATCTTAAAGGATACGGAGTCATCTAGAGGCAAGGTAATGTGCCCAGCTTGTCTCTGAAGTCAGGCATCCGTCTTAGGCGTGGCCTCCCAAAGCTTAGCATCCCTAGCAAAAAGGGTACAAGTTTGAGACCCTGTTGGACGTTCAATCTTTTATCGGGCCTTGCCCATTCATCTTCCTTTATTTCCTGTATTCAAAACCAAAATAATGGGGCAGAATTGACCTTTTCAAGTCCGGATAATACTCTCACTGCACAAAATACTAAGCGCTTTTGAAGAGCTTCTCAGGCGCTTTTGAAGAGCCTTCCATTGCTTTCAATGGAGAGGGGTGAATTTTCACCATCCAGCCAGGGCACTGCTCCAGAGTGAGAGCATTCATTGAGTTTAAAAGAAATAGGATTTTGTGAACTCTTCAGGCGCCTGAAAAGCGCCTCAGCGAGAAAGGGGTCCTAGGCTCGACTCACACCCATGCATCTCCAGAATCCCTCGCATCGCGCAGGCCCACACCACAGACATGTCCCATAGGAAACAATGCCAAATAGACTGTAGTGCCGATCTGCGAAAACGCACCAAAAACGCACGGGTGCGAATCAGGCCAAAAGAAGGATGTTCTTCTGAACTGTAGCGATATGTTGCCTCTGGCTCTGATTCTGAAGCTGAAGCGGAAGAGTACCACCTCGGCCTTCCAGCCGCCCTTGACTGTCGCCTTAATATAATGCTTCACCTGGCGTGCATCTGCTGCATTACCACATGCGGCCTCCTTTAAACAGGAGAAGTATACACACCTCCCTGGCAGGGAGTTTGCCCGCACGCCCAGCAGGCCTTCTCCTCACGGGCCGAGGCCCTTTCAGAAGATGAAGAGGATCTGCGTCTGCTTATGCACATGCTAGCGCTTAGCGGTTGCTTCCTGGTGTTGCAACAGCCATTGGCCTGGGCTCACGGCAATGCAATGAGGCACCCGAGAGGGTGACCTGGAGTGGTGTTCCACATGGATTTTATCCCGCCGCCGACCACTCCTCTGAGTCGACTTATCACACACTGAGCGATTCATTCTTTGCGGGTGATGCGGCTCCTTGGAACTTCCCTGCGGGCGTTTATCCCGCATCCGGGTCTTCTCTGTGTGAAGAGAAGAATGCACTCTTTTAAAAAAAAAAAAAAAAAACGTTTGCATGCGTTCTTCAGTGCTATAGAGGCAGGCAGGAGGACGCAGGACACCTGGGCACACATAGACAGCCAGAGATCTATCCAGCAACTCAAGGCCGCAGCCCTGTTGAGATCCCACACCATTCAGCATAGAGGCAGTGATTATGAGACAAGCTGGGCTACAGGTGTTGTAATCACCACAGAGAAGGAGGAACCAGAGCATGGGAGACGGCGTTCCTAACATACCAGGAAGTGGCCACTCTCAGCAACCTCCTGACAGTCCCTGTGGGACTACAAGCCTCAGCCTGCCTGCTGTTCATCCATTTGTCACACAGCCCAATCCAGCAACGTATAATCGCTTCCTAGAGGCCGGTGTACACCTCTATACTGCTGAAGTGAGACTCTGTCCTTGCTGTCTTCACCACTTCGCCACAAAGCCCCACTAGCAGTATTTAACCGCTTCCTAGAGGCTGGTGTACACATGCAGTTCTTTAAACTGCTGAAGTGAGACTCTGTCCTTGCTCTCTCATCACTTCGCCACACAGCCCCACTAGCAGTATTTAACCGCTTCCTAAAGGCTGGTGTACACATGCAGTTCTTTAAACTGCTGAAGTGAGACTCTGTCCTTGCTCTCCCATCACTTCGCCACACAGCTCACTAGTAATATTTAACCGCTTCCTAAAGGCTGGTGTACACATGCAGTTCTTTAAACTGCTGAAGTGAGACTCTGTCCTTGCTGTCTTCACCACTTTGCCACACAGCTCAACTAGCAGTATTTAACCGCCTCCTAAAGGCTGGTGTACACATGCAGTTCTTTAAACTGCTGAAGTGAGACTCGCCTGCCGCCGCACAGCCCATCCAGCAGTGTTTAACTACTCTATAAAGGCCGGTGTACACACGCAGTACTTTATACTGCTTCACTGAGACCCAGCACCAAGGGTACCCTGCAAGGGAAGATTTACAGCCCAGACAAGGGATCTTCTGAACTCAGGAGAGCGCATGAACCTGAGCAGGATCGCATGGACATTAGAAGGTTTCGCAGTAAGTCTCCTACCTTGCTTCTTCTTGCGTGTGTGTATGAATATATATATTTGTCTTAAGAGGCGTCCGGAGCGAGGACGAAAAAAGAACACTGCATATGGGCAGACAGCCGCCTCTTATAAGCTTGGAAAGAGGTTGTCCTGAAGGGGTCAGAGGGGGGCGGAGCTGACCCATAGTAGGCTGACATGAGGAGGCCCAGGAAATTTATTTTTTAGATTGCTACACTTAATTTGTTTATGTAAAATGTTTTAATTACTATTATAATGTGAATTATTGCACTTGAAGTTAATTTTCTACCACCCCTGCAAAGTCAGCGTCTTTATAGACCGTGCTTTGTGCACTGGTGTACACTCATGTTGGAACAGGTAGGGGCCATCCACAAACTGTTCCCACAAAGTTTGGAGCATGAAATTGTCCAAAATGTCTTGGTATGTTGACACCTTAAGCGTTTCCTTCACTGGAATTAAGGGGCCAAGCCCAACTCCTGAAAAACAACTCCACACCATAATCCCCCCTCCACCAAATGATTTGGACCAGTGCACAAAGCAAGGTCCTTAAAGGCATGGATGAGCAAGTTTGGGGTGGAGGAACTTGAATGGCCTGCTCAGAGTCCTGACCTCAAGCTGATAGAACACCTTTGAGATGAATTGGAGTGGAGACTGCGAGCCAGGCCTTCTCATCCAACATCAGTGCCTGACCTCACAAATGCGCTTCTGGAAGAATCAAATTACAGAGTAAAATTAAGCGCACAAATGTCCCAAAGAAAAAAGTCTCTGCTCAGCGCCAAACAGACACTGTCTCCTTTAAAAACACAGATAAGAGCAGCTACTGAAAAGTCTATGACAAGACGTTCCGAAAACTCAACAAATACAAGGAGCACAAACACGTACTCCTACAGCAGCGCTTCCAAATGACAATCAAAGCACTCAAGGAGAGGTGTGCTTCTTTAATTCCAGTTCAATTCACTTGTGGATGTTCACCCCTCCACCAACTTAAAAAGCACCTCGTGTGAGTAATCAGGATTCCCCTTATGGGGATACACTCACCAGAACCTGGTAAGTTATTCGCATTGAGATCCCAACGTTATACAGATATCAGTATGGGGTGATCCCTCCATCCACTTCTAGGACGATCCGGTCCTTTCCTCTGATATGTTCCTCGTTGAAGTATGTTTTTTAATTGCTGAGTGTAATCAGTGATGGTGCTGAGAGAGGAGCGTGCTGTGAGTGAACATGTCTGCAGGACGAAGCAGACCCAGTCACTGGGTCTGCTTCAGTCCTGCAGACATGTTCACTCACAGCACGCTCCTCTCTCAGCACCATCACTGATTACACTCAGCAATTAAAAAACATACTTCAACGAGGAACATATCAGAGGAAAGGACCGGATCGTCCTAGAAGTGGATGGAGGGATCACCCCATACTGATATCTGTATAACGTTGGGATCTCAATGCGAATAACTTACCAGGTTCTGGTGAGTGTATCCCCATAAGGGGAATCCTGATTACTCACACGAGGTGCTTTTTAAGTTGGTGGAGGGGTGAACATCCACAAGTGAATTGAACTGGAATTAAAGAAGCACACCTCTCCTTGAGTGCTTTGATTGTCATTTGGAAGCGCTGCTGTAGGAGTACGTGTTTGTGCTCCTTGTATTTGTTGAGCTTCTGGAAGAATGGTCAAACATTCCCATAGACACCCTCCTAAACCTTGTGGACAGCCTTCCCAGAACAGTTGATGCTGTTATAGCTGCAAAGGGTGGGCCAACTTAATATTGAACCCTATGGACTAAGACTGGGATGCCATTAAAGTTCATGTGCGTATAAAGGCAGGTGTCCCAATACTTATATATATATATATATATATATATATATATATATA
>BLSH010436546.1:115878-147305 GCA_018402905.1 Glandirana rugosa
GACAAGACCCTTCCGACAGGTGTTCCAAATCCTCCCACAGATACCCTTACAAACTGGTAAGAAGGTCTTCGAGTTGTTTATGTTCCTCGTGTTTGTGCATGAGGATGTCGTCGCGAAGGTTTACTGTTAGTTTCGTGAGGTGCTTTTTAAGTTGGTGGAGGGGTGAACATCCACAAGTGAATTGAACTGGAATTAAAGAAGCACACCTCTCCTTGAGTGCTTTGATTGTCATTTGGAAGCGCTGCTGTAGGAGTACGTGTTTGTGCTCCTTGTATTTGTTGAGCTTCTGGAAGAATGGTCAAACATTCCCATAGACACCCTCCTAAACCTTGTGGACAGCCTTCCCAGAACAGTTGATGCTGTTATAGCTGCAAAGGGTGGGCCAACTTAATATTGAACCCTATGGACTAAGACTGGGATGCCATTAAAGTTCATGTGCGTATAAAGGCAGGCGTCCCAATATATATATATATATATATATATATATATATATATATATATATATATATATATATATACACAGTATCTCACAAGTGAGTACACCCCTCATATTTTTGTAAATATACTATTCTATCTTTTCATGTGACAACACTGAAGAAATGACACTTTGCTACAATGTAAAGTAGTGAGTGTACAGCTTGTATAACAATGTAAATTTGCTGTCCCCTCAAAATAACTTAACACACAGCCCTTAATGTCTAAACCTTTGGCAACAAAAGTGAGTACACCCCTAAGTATGTCCAAATTGGGCCCAAAGTGTCAATATTTTGTGTGGCCACCCTTATTTTTCAGAACTGCCTTAACCCTCTTGGGCAAGGAGTTCACCAGAGCTTCATAGGTTGCCATTGGAGTCCTCCTCCACTCCTCCATGATGACATCACAGAGCTGGTGGATGTTAGAGACCTTGCACTCCTCCCCCTTCCGTTTGAGGATGCCCCACAGATGCTCAATAGGGTTTAGGTCTGGAGACAGCTTCTTTAGCAAGGCAGTGGTCATCTTGGAGGTGTGCTTGGGGCCGTTATCATGTTGGAATAATGCCCTGTGGCCCAGCCTCCGAAGGGAGAGGGTCATGCTCTGCTTCAGTATGTCACAGTACATGTTGACATTCATGGGTCCCTCAGTGAACTGTAGCTCCCCAGTGCCAGCAGCACTCATGCAGCCCCAGACCATGATACTCCCACCACCCTGCTTGACTGTAGGCAAGACACACTTGTCTTTGTACTCATCACCTGGTTGCCGCCACAAACGCTTTACACCATCTGAACCAAATACGTTTATCTTGGTTTCACCAGACCACAGGACATGGTTCCAGTAATCCATGTCCTTAGTCTGCTTGTCCTAAGCAAACTGTTTGTGGGCTTTCTTGTGCATCATCTTTAGAGGTGACTTCCCTCTGGGACGACAGCTATCAGACCAATTTGATGCAGTGTGCGGCGTATGTTCTGAGCACTGACAGGCTGACCTCCCACCCCTTCAACCTCTGCAGCAATGCTGGAAGCACTGATACATCTATTTCCCAAAGACAACCTCTGGATATGACCCTGAGCACGTGCACTAAACTTCTTTGGTCGACCATGGCGAGGACTGTTCTGAGTGGAACCTGTCCTGTTAAACCACTGTATGGTCTTGGCCACTGTGCTGCAGCTCAGTTTCAGGGTCTTCTTATAGCCTAGACCATCTTTATGTAGAGCAGCAATACTTTTTTTCAGATCCTCAGCGAGTTCTTTGCCATGAGGTGCCATGTTGAACTTCCAGTGACCAGTATGAGAGAGTGAGAGCGATAACACCAAATTTAACACACCTGCACCCCATTCACACCTGAAACCTTGTAACACTAACGAGTCACATGACACTAGGGAGGGAAAATGGCTAATTGGGCCCAATTTGGACATTTTCATTTAGGGGTGTACTCACTTTTGTTGCCAGCGGTTTAGACATTAATGGCTGTGTGTTGCGTTATTTTAAGGGGTCAGCAATTTTACACTGTTATACAAGCTGTACACTCACTACTTTACATTGTACCAAAGTGTCATTTCTTCAGTGTTGTCACATGAAAAGATAGAATAAAATATTTACAAAAATGTGAGGGGTGTACCCACTTTTGTGAGATACTGTATATAGTGTGTGTTTGAGCTTTGGGGTGCACACCCTAATGCAATAGGCTGCGCATACCTATAGCCCTGCCTGAGAATGGACCACGTCCACTTTCGCCTTTGGAGACATACGCTGCTGGCCCCCTCACAGTGCCATGGGAACGTCTGCCTCTCCTTGTTGGCCTCCCAGATGCTGTAATAAAGATGTGGAAATGTGTACGTGGATGCACTTTAATCAATGGAAAGTGGTGTTTGGCGCTCTTTAACTTGAGTACTCACTACACAGACGCACTCCTCTGACACACTACAATATACTGCAGTAAAACTGCACTGACACACTGCAATATACTGTGTTAAATGTGCAGTAACACTCAAATATACTGCTTTAAATGTACAGTAACGCACTGATATATGCTGCATTAAACATTCAGTAACCCACTGAAATATACTGAGTTAAATGTGCAGTAGCGCACTCAAACATACTGCGTTAAATGTGCAGTAACGCACTGATATGTACTGCTTCAAATGTACAGTAATGCACTGAAGTATACTGTGTTAAACACGCAGTAACGCACTCAAATATACTGCATTAAACATGCAGTAACGCACTGATCCTGCATTAAACATTCAGTAACGCACTGAAATATACTGAGTTAAATGTGCAGTAGTGCACTCAAACATACTGTGTTAAACGTGCAGTAACACACTGATATATACTGCATTAAACATGCAGTAACACGCTCAAATATACTGCGTTAAACATACAGTAATGCACTGATATGTACTGCATTAAACGTGCAGTAACGCACTGATATATATATATATATACTGCGTTAAACGTGCAGTACCATGCATAAATATGCTGCGTTAAACGTGCAGAAACACACTGATGTGTAATGCATTAAATGTGCAGTAACGCACTGATATATACTATGTTAAACGTGCAGTAACGCACTGATATATACTGCATTAAATGTGCAGTAACGCACTCAAACATGCTGCATTAAACATGCAGTAACGCACTGATATATACTGCATTAAATGTGCAGTAACACACTCAAATATACTGTGTTAAACGTGCAGTAATGCACTGAAATGTACTGCGTTAAATGTACAGTAATGCACTGATATATACTGCATTAAACGTACAGTAAAGCACTGATATATACTGTGTTAAATGTGCAGTAACGCACTGATATATACTGCGTTAAATGTACAGTAACACACTCAAATATACTGCGTTAAACGTGCAGTAACGATGTCAGGGATCCAGACGAGCGTTGCGATCGCGCACGCTTGTGCGCACTTGCGCACAGATTCAAACAAAGGTTCCCACGACCGTTCGAAAGCGCACACATGTACGCATGCGCAGGGATGTTGTCAGGACACCAACAGCAGGAGGACTCTAAGACCCAGAATCCGACAGAGCAGGAGGGCACTAGGACTCAGCATCCGTCAGCACATCACATGGGCCTTTAAAAGGAAGTCAGACTTTGCTTGAAGTGCTGTTGGATCTGCAGCTAATCCGTTCCTGATACCTGCTATCTGTTATCTGCTACCTGATCAATTACCTGCTCGACCCGGCTTGCCTAGACCATTCTACCTTCTCCAATCCTGACCCGGCTTGTTTGACGTTGCTTCTTCTGCCAGACTGACACCTGTTACTGAACCCAGCCTGTTCTCCGACAATCCCTGCTGATTCTGCCTGCTTGCTGATCCGTTCCCGACCCAGCTTGTCTCATGCCTCTTCTGCCTACCTGTATCCAGCTGCTGTGATTGCTGATCTGCTGCTGCTGTTCCAGCTGTCCGCTGTCCAGTGTTCCAGCCTGCTTGCATCCAGCTACTGTGTTTGCTGATCGTCTGCTGTTGTTCCTATTCCAGCCCGCCTGCTATCTAGTGTTCCAGGCTCTGCTTCCAGCATCCAGTCTACAGCTGCTGACAAGAGGCACTCCTACCTCGCTGTGCTCACGAGACCACTGTCCCCACTCCAGTGGGCTCTGAGCCAGGGCTGTATGAGTGGTCTCCTTCTACAAGAGACAGGTCAACTATCAGGTACATGGTCTTCATTGCAGTATCAAACAGCCATGTCTGAGCCTGTGGGAGATTAGCCAGCACTTTGCTGCACTTACTCAAGCCGTCAGGTCTTTGCAGGAAGGCTACACCAGAATGGAGGCACAAGTCCAGACCCCTTCACCTGCTCCCAGCATGGCATCCACCTCTGCAGCTCCAGCCGTCTCCACTCAGGCCAGCGCCAGTCCTTCTGTGGTCATGCTGCCACCTGAGCCCTGGGATTGATGCGACCCTCGC
Organism: Glandirana rugosa; assembly: GCA_018402905.1. Taxonomy (NCBI): domain Eukaryota; kingdom Metazoa; phylum Chordata; class Amphibia; order Anura; family Ranidae; genus Glandirana; species Glandirana rugosa. Next base: position 120,279 of record BLSH010436546.1, read on the forward strand.
TGACACCCGAAGAGTGACTCCGGCGCCGGCAGAATAATTTGTGCCTGTACAGCGGAGAGACATTCTCTGTTCGCAATTGCCCTGCCAAGACCCGTAAGTCCGCACCTCTTATTCCTACCAGCCTGTCTACCCTGTCTGCCAATGCCGCTCTACCTCTCTCGTTCCAGGTGCCGGGAAGAACCCTCCTAGTCAGCGCCATTATTGACTCCGGGGCATGTGGTTGCTTTATTGATCTCCAGTTCGCCCAGCAACATAGCATCCCCCTGCAGCCCAAAACGCATGGCCTTTCAGTCTATCTTGCTGAGGGGTCCCATATCAAGTCTGGACTGGTCACCCAGGAGACCCCTTTGTTGCCCGTCAGGTCTTCACATCATATGGAACTGTTAAGCTTGGATGCCATCTCCTCTCCACTCTTTCCAGTCATTTTGGGGCTTCCATGGCTCCAAGCTCATGTTCCACAAATTAATTGGACTACTGGTGAAGTCAAGTTCTCTTCCTCCTATTGTCAGAGACATTACACCTCCAGCGCTATTGTCACCCCTCCGGCTCTATTATGCCTCAACATGGACCCAGAGATTCGGCAGTCAGTACCAGAACCATACCACCTGTTCCTGGATGTGTTCAGCAGCAGGCAGACACGCTTCCCCCTCATCGGCCTTACGACTGTCCGATTGATCTTCCTGGAGCTGAGGTCCCGTTTGGACGTATCTTTCCACTAACCGAACGGGAGCAAGAGGCTTTAAAGCACTATATTGACGAAAATCTTGAGAAAGGGTTCATTCGTCCTTCCAAGTTCCCTGCCGGAGCAGGATTATTCTTTGTCACTAAGAAAGATCAGTCACTTAGGCCATGTGTAGACTATAGAGAAATGAATAAGATCACGATTAAGAACCGTTACCCCCTGCCTCTGATGACCGAACTATTCCAGAGACTGCCTGCATCTTCACTAAACTGGACCTGAGAGGGGCTTACAACCTGGTGCGCATCAGAGAGGGGGATGAATGGAAAACTGCTTTTCGCACCAGGTTCAGACATTTGTAATGCACCTGCCACCTTCCAGCACTTCATTAACGATGTGTTCAGGGACTTTTTGGACATTTTCGTGATTGTATAGCTGGACGATATCCTGATTTTCTCTGGATCCCTTGATCAGCATTGCGGCCATGTCAAGCAAGTGCTGGAGAGACTCCGCCAACACAGACTGTTTGCCAAGCCAGAGAAATGTGAATTTGAAAAGAGGAGTATCCCATTTCTGGGCCTGATTATCTCTTCTACAGGGATAGAGATGGACCCACAGAAGGTCTCTGCTGTGATCGACTGGCCAGTACCCACAAACAAGAAGGGAGTACAGCGCTTTGTGGGGTTTGCAAATTTCTATAGGAAATTCATCAAGGGGTTTTCCACCATCATCTCCCCTATCACGCAACTGACCAAGCAAAGCTCCCGTTTCTGCTGGAACTCTGAGGCCCAAGAAGCTTTTGACACCTTTAAGAGACGATTTACTTCTGATCCAATTTTGAGTCACCCAGATCCTGCATTGCCTTACGTCCTTGAGGTTGATGCTTCTGAAATCGCAGTGGGAGCAGTCATATCCCGGTGGCAGGGAATCAAGGACACCCTGCATCCTGGGGCATTCTTTTCACAGAAGCTCTCTCCAGCCGAAAAGAATTATGACATCGGAGATTGAGAACTTTTGGCCATCAAAGCTGCCTTAGAGGAGTGGAGGTATCTTCTGGAAGGTGCAACTCATCCGATTCTTATTTATACTGACCACAAGAATATTGAGCATTTACGTTCCGCCAGACGCCTGAGACCACGTCAAGCCAGATGGGCCTTGTTCTTCTCTCGCTTCAACTTCCACATTACATACCGTCCCGGGTCAAAGAATACCAAGCCTGATGCTTTGTCCCGGATGTATGATGGGCCCAAGGATTCCTCTGTTCCTGATACCATCCTGCCAGCAGGTAGCTTCCTCCTCTTACAAGCAGATCTCATGTCACAAATTAAACAGGCCTCCATGTCCCAGTCCAGTCCTGCCAGGTTAACCCTCGCTTGCCGGGATAATCTGCTTTGGAGAGGAGATCGAATCTTTGCACCAGAGAATGTTCGGGTACAAGTGCTAAAGAACCTGCATGACCACCCCCTGGCAGGTCACTTCGGCATTCACAAGACCACAGAACTGCTGCAGCGTACTTTCTGGTGGCCTAAGTTGGAGGACTTTTGCAGAAAATATGTAAATTCATGCCCTGTCTGTATCCAGAACAAGACAGCAAGAAGTCGAGCCTGGGGTCTACTCAAACCCTTGCCCATCCCAGACAGACCCTGGCAGATGATCTCTATGGACTTTGTTGTTGAACTACCACCTTCCGAAGGTTGCACAGCAATATTTGTGGTTGTTGATCGTCTGTCTAAGATGGCTCACTTCTTACCCTTGAAGAACACCCCGTCTGCTGCAGAGACTGCCCGAGTCTTCATTAAGGAGATTGTTAGGCTGCACGGAGTACCTGCCAACATCGTTTTGGACCGGGGGGTCCAGTTCACTTCCCGCTTCTGGAAAGCCTTGTGTGAACTATTACAGATTAAGCTGGCATTCTCTTCGGCCTATCATCAGCAGACCAACGGGCAGACAGAACGCACCAATCAAACTCTGGAGCAGTACCTCCGCTGTTTCATGTCCTTCTCCCAGGATGATTGGGTATCTTTGCTACCACTTGTGGATAATAATGCCTATAATAATGCCAGTCATTCAGCCACGGGACAATCCCCATTCTTTGCAAACTATGGCTTTAACCTATGTTTCCTGCCTGATATCATTCCTGAATCTACAATTCCAGCAGTTCAGAGTGTAGCAGACTTCTTGGGTCGGAACAACAAGATTCTTCAGGAAGCAATCGCCAAGGCAGAGGCAGACAACAAGAGGACTTTGACAAGAAGAGAATGGGGGAGCTGAAGTTGCAGCCTGGTGATCAGGTATGGCCCCTTCTCGGTGAAAAGAGTTATTAATGAAGTATCTATGAACTTTCTCTACCTGACTCTTTAAAGATTCACCCTGTCTTTCATGTTGCCTTATTGAAGCCTGCCGTGACTGATCCCTTCCCTGATAGAGGGTCTAGACTACCAGAGCCGGTCCTCATTGATGGAAACGAAGAATATGAGGTTGAGGCTGTCCTGGATTGCAGGAGGAGACAAGGTCAGACCCAATTCTTAATCAAGTGGAAGGGTTATGGCCCAGAAGACAACTCTTGGGAACCTGAATCTAATATCCATGCAAGGAGATTGATCAAAGCCTTTTTCCAGGCCCACCCGGAGAAGAGGACATCGATGGGCATCCGGAGGCTGCCCCTTGGGGGGAGGCAATGTCAGGGATCCAGACAAGCACCGCGATCGCGCACGCTTGTTCGCATGCGCTCACGGATTCAAACAAAGGTTCCCACGAACGTTCAAAAGCGTGCACATGTACACATGCGCAGGGATATTGTCAGGACACCAACAGCAGGAGGACTCTAAGACCCAGAATCCAACAGAGCAGGAGGGCACTAGGACCCAGCATCCCTGTCAGCACATCACATGGGCCTTTAAAAGGAAGTCAGACTTTGCCTGAAGTGCTGTTTGATCTGCAGCTAATCCGTTTCTGATACCTGCTATCTGTTATCTGCTACCTGATCAATTACCTGCTCGACCTGGCTTGCCTAGACCATTCTACCTTCTCCAATCCTGACCCGGCTTGTTTGACGTTGCTTCTTCTGCCAGACTGACACCTGTTACTGAACCCGGCCTGTTCTCCGACAATCCCTTGTCTGCTGATTCTGCCTGCTTGCTGATCCGTTCCCGACCCGGCTTGTCTCAAGCCTCTTCTGCCTACCTGTATCCAGCTGCTGTGATTGCTGATCTGCTGCTGCTGTTCCAGCTGTCCGCTGTTCAGTGTTCCAGCCTGCCTGCATCCAGCTATTGTGTTTGCTGATCGTCTGCTGTTGTTCCTATTCCAGCCCGTCTGCTATCCAGTGTTCCAGGCTCTGCTTCCAGTATCCAGTCTACAGCTGCTGACAAGAGGCACTCCTACCTCGCTGTGCTCATGAGACCACTGTCCCCACTCCAGTGGACTCTGAGCCAGGGCTGTATGAGAGGCCTCCTTCTACAAGAGACAGGCTCAACTATCAGGTACGTGGTCCTCATTACAAACGCACTAAAATTTACTGCGTTAAACGCTTAGTAACGCACTTATATATACTGCATTAATTGTACAGCACCACACTCAAATATACTGCGTTAAACATGCAATAACTCACTCAAATATACTGCGTTAAAGGTGCAGTAACGCACTGATATATACTACGTTAAACATGCAGTATCACACTCAAATGTATTGAAAGAGGTATCTCCATCACACACCGGACCAGAAACAGATGTTAGCGGCCCTTTATTCAGGTATTCTGACATAACCCCCCCCCCCCCCCCATAGCCACGGTAGCAAAAAAACGCTATCCAATGTTACAGTCGTTCCTAACCTCAATCCCTTGATCCCCTGCTGATTTTGTACGTTTGCCCAATGACAAAGAAATGATCAGTCTATTATTTTAATGGTAAGTTTATTTAAACAGTGAGAGACAGACTCACAACAAAAATATCCAGAAAAACGCATTTCAAAAAAGTTATATATTGATTTGCAGTTTAATGAGTGAAATAAGTATTTTTCCCCTTCGCAAAACATGACTTAGTACTTGGTGGCAAAACCCTTTTTGGCAATGAGAGGTCAGACATTTCTTGTAGTTGGCCACCAGGTTTGCACATATCTCAGGAGGGATTTTGTCCCACTCCTCTTTGTAGATCCTCGCTAAGTCATTAAGGTTTCAACACTGATGTGTGGTAACTCGAACCTTCAGCTCCCTCCACATATTTTCTATGGGATTAAGGTCTGGAGACTGGCTAGGCCACTCCAGGACTTTAATGTGCTTCTTCTTGAACCACTCCTTTGTTGCCTTGGTGGTGTGTTTTGGGTCATTGTCATGCTGGAATACCCATCCACGACCCATTTTCAATGCCCTGGCTGAGGGAAGGAAGTTCTCACCCAAGATTTGATGGTACATGGCCATCCATCGTCCTTTTGATGCAGTGAAGTTGCCCTGTCCCCTTAGCAGAAAAACTCCCCCAAAGCATAATGTTTCCACCTCCATGTTTGACGGTGGGGATGGTGTTCTTGGGGTCTTAGGCAGCATTCCTCCAAACACAGCGAGTTGAGTTGACGCCAAAGAGTTTGATTTTGGTCTAATCTGACCACAACACTTTCTCCTCTGAATCATTCAGATGTTCATTAGAAAACTTCAGATGGGCCTGTTCATGTGCTTCCTTGAGCAGGGGGACCTTGCAGGATGTCAGTCCTTCATAGCGTAGTATGTTACCAATGGGGTTGAGCGGACACCTGGATGTTCAGGTTCGGCAGGTTCGACCCCGAACTTGACCCGAACTTGATCCCGAATCGCATTGAAGTCAATGGTGAACCGAACTTTTGGGCACAAAAATGGCTCTAAAAAGTCCTGGAAAGGGCTAGAGGGCTGCAAAAGGAAGCACAATGGGGTAAGAGTAGGACAAGTGCCCTGCAAACAAATGTGGATAGGGAAATAACTTAAAATCACATAAAAAAATAAAGAATGGAGGAGGAGGTGGATGTTGAGTAGGAGGTTGAGGAGGCAGTGACCGTGGTGGTGTAGGTGGTGGAATTGGCGGTGGAGGAGGAGGTAGCCAACACTGTTTTTTTGTTTGTTCGTTTTCTTTTTCTAATTGCGGTAGCCCCCAAAATATTGAGACATATTTTAAAAAAAAGGATACGTTCACTTAAGTATACCAATGGCTGTGTGAGGTCAGTATAAATGGCTATTCTGCACAAGGTACAGACAAGTCTTGTGGGATCCATGCCTGGTTCATTTTAATAAAGGTTAGCTTGTCCACGTTGGCTGCGGACAGCGGCTGCGCTTGTCTGTGATAACGCCCCCTGCCGTGCTATACACACACGTTCAGACAATACACTGGCTGCAGGGCAGGCCAGCACCTCCAAGGCATAAAGGGCAAGCTCAGGCCATGTGCCCAATTTGGAGACCCAGAAGTTGAATGGAGCAGACCCATTAGTCAGTACGTGTAGCCGTGTGCACACATACTGTTCCACCATGTTGCTGAAATGCTGCCTCCTGCTAAGACTTTGCCTATCAGCTGGTAGTGCTGTTTGTTGTGGCGTGCTGCTGACATAGCGTTTCCACATTTCGGCCATGCTAACCCTGCCTTCTGAGGTGCTGGCGGTGCCACAGCTGTGTTGGTGACCTCTTCCTCCTCCTCTGCCTTCGTCTTGTGCTTCCACTGAGCCCCCCAGTGTCATTTTGGGAATGCCCTCAGCAACGCGTCTGCCAGCGCACGCTTGTAGTCGCGCATCTTCCGATCACGCTCCAGTGAGGGAATTAAGGAAGGCACGTAGTCCTTGTAACGGGAATCCAGCAGGGTGGCTACCCAGTAATCAGCACAAGTTACAATGTGGGCAACTCGGCTGTCATTGCGCAGGCACTGCAGCATGTAGTCATGTGTGCGAGGCTGCCCAGAGGCAAAGACAAGCTGTCCTCTGTGGGAGGTGTATCATCTGTGTCCTCCGTATCCCCCCTGCCACGCTCCAGTGATGCCCACGAGCTGCGTTGGGTGCCACCCTGCTGTGAACACGGTTCCTCCTCCTCCTCATCATCATCCTCGTCCTCCTCATCCTCCAGAACTGTGCCCTGGCTTGAAATTTTTTTACCTGACCTATGCTGGTGCAGGAACTCACCCTCCGAGCCACTTGTGAATGACTGGTCTGATAACCATGGAAATTACCCCTCTTCCTCCTCCTCCTGTGCCACATCCTCTTCCATCATCGCCCAAAGTGTTTTTTCAAGGAGGCATAGAAGTGGGATAGTAATGCTGGCCATGGCACTGGCCATGTTGGTGGAGTACTCGAAACACCGCAATATGGTACACAGGTCTCGCATGGAGGCCCACTCTCCATGGAGGCCCAAATTCAGCACGTGCACCAGGCAAGGGATGTGCGTGAAACCAGCTATGCCCAGAGCTGCTATGAGATTTCTCCCATTATCGCACACCACCAGGCCGGACTTGAGGCTCAGTGGCAACAACCACTCATCGGTCTGTTGTTCAATGCCCGTCCACAGCTCCTGCGCAATGTGGGGTTTATCCCCCAGACATACCAGTTTTAAAACAGCCTGCTGTTGTTTCCCCCTGGATGTGCTGAAGTTGGTGGTGAAGGTGTTACGCTGACCGGATGAGGAGGTGGTAAAGGAGGAGGAAGCGGAGTAGGAGGAGGAGGCAACAGCAGGCAAAGAGAAATGCCCTGCAATCCTCTGTGGCGGAAGTTCATGCGCCAAACTGCTATTCGCCTCAGGCCCACCCGCCACTACATTTGCCCAGTGTGCAGTTAGCAAGATATAGCGTCCCTGCCCGTGCTTACTGGTCCACGTATCAGTGGTTATGTGGACCTTCCCACAGATGACGTTGTGCAGTGCACACTTGATCTTGTCCCCGACTTGTTTGTGCAGGGAAAGGATGGCTCGCCTGGAAAAGAAGTGGCGGCTGGGAACCACGTACTGTGGGACAGCCACAGCCATCAGGTTTTTAAAACTGTCCGTGTCCACCAGACGGAATGACAGCATTTCAAATGCCAGGAATTTTGAAATGCTGCCATTCAGGGCCAGGGATTGCGAGTGGGTAGGGGGATATTTCCTCTTTCGCTCCAGTGTTTGGGAGATTGACAGCTGTAAGCTTCCATTGGACCATGGTGTGGAAATGCTTGGGGACGGTGGCGGACATGGTGGCGTTGCTGTCACATCGTCTGTTTGCTGGGTGACAGGTGACACTGGCACTGTAGAGGTGGAGGAAGAGGCCGAGGCAGCAGCAGAAGAGGAAGCAGGAGGAGCCTGAGACCTTTCTGAGACCTTTCTTGGATTTTGAGGTACTTATTCCACTGCAGCTCGTGCTTTGCATGTAGATGCCTGGTCATGCAGGTTGTGCTCAGGTTTAGAACATTTATGCCTCGCTTCAGGCTCTGATTGCACAGTGGGCAAATCACGAGCTGCAGTGTAATAAGCACCTCAAAATCCAAGAAAGGTCTCGGTCTCCTCCTGCTTCCTTTTCTGCTGCTGCCTCGGCCTCTTCCTCCACCTCTACAGCATCAGAAGATGCGCGACTACGAGCGCACGCTGGTAGACGCGCTGCTGAGGGCATTCCCAAATGACACTGGTGGCTCAGTGGAAGCACAAGGCGAAGGCAGGGTTAGCATGGCCGAAATGTGGAAAAGCTTTGTCAGCAGCACACCACAACAAACAGCACCACCAGCTGATAGGCAACGTCTTAGTAGGAGGCAGAATTTCAGCAACATGGTGGAACAGTATGTGTGCACACGCCTGCACGTACTGACTGATGGGTCTGCCCCATTCAACTTCTGGGTCTCCAAATTGGGCACATGGCCTGAGCTTGCCCTTTATGCCTTGGAGGTTCTGGCCTGCCCTGCAGCCAGTGTATTGTCTGAACGTGTGTTTAGCGTGGCAGGGGACATTATCACAGACAAGCGCAGCCGCCTGTCCGCAGCCAACGTGGACAAACTAACCTTTATTAAAATGAACCGGGCATGGATCCCACAAGACTTGTCTGTACCTTGTGCAGAATAGCCATTTATACCAGCCTCACACAGCCATTGGTATACTTAAGTGCACATATCATTTTTTTTTTTTTTAATATGTTTCAATATTTTGGGGGCTACCCCAATTAGAAAAAAAAAAAAAAACTTGTTGGCTACCTCCTCCTCCTCCTCCAGCGCCACTTCCACCACCTACACCACCTCTTCAACCTCCTACTCCACACCCACCTCCTCCTCCATTTTTTTTTATGTGATTTTAAGTTATTTCCCTATCCACATTTGTTTGCAGGGCACTTGTCCTACTCTTACCCCCATTTTGCTTCCTTTTGCAGCCCTCTAGCCCTTTCCAGGACTTTTTAGAGCCATTTTTGTGCCCAAAAGTTCGGGTCACCATTGACTTCAATGGGGTTCGGGGTCAAGTTCGGGGCCGAACTCAAACTTTTTTGCAAAGTTCGGCCGAACCGGCCGAACCCGAACATCCAGGTGTTCGCTCAACTCTACTAGTTACCAATTGTTTTCTTGGTGACTATGGTCCCAGCTGCCTTGAGATCATTCACAAGATTCTCCCGTATAGTTCTGTGCTGATTCCTCACCATTCTCATGATCACTGAAACTCCATGAGGTGAGATCCTGCATTGAGACCAAAGCAAGGGAGATTGACAGCTATTTTGTGTTTCTTTCATTTGCGAGTAATCCCACCAACTGTTGTCACCCTCTCACCAAGCTGCTTGGCAATGGTCTTGTATCCCACTCCAGCCTTGTGTAGGCCTACAATCTTGTCCCTGACATCCTTGGACAGCTCTTTGGTCTTGGCCATGGTGGAGGGATTGGAATCTGATTGCTTGCTTCTGTGGAGAGGCATATTTTATACAGGTAACAAGCTGAGATTAGGATCACTCCCTTTTAGGCTAGGTTCACTCTAGTGCGACACGAAAATGGTCCGACTTTGATCCTACTTGTGTCCTACAATGGTCCTACATAGGACTTACATCGGCCCGTCTTCTGTAAACGGGATCCGACTTTGATCCGAACAATACCAGGCAAAGAAGACCCCTCAGAGGAAAGAAGACCCCTCAGAGGAAAGAAGACCCCGCAAAAGAGCAGAAGAAAGAAGACGCCGGAGAGCGGAGAAGAAATCGGATGGAGAAGATGCCAGAGCTGATTTAATAAATACTTTAAAAACCTGTGTAGTGTGTTTATTTTTGACACCTTTTTTTAGGCGAATGGGTAGGGGTACAATGTACCCCATACTCATTCACATAGGGTGGAGGGCCGGGATCTGGGGGCCCCCTTGTTAAAGGAGGCTTTCAGATTCTGATAAGCTCCCCGCCCGCAGACCCCGACAACCACTGGCCAGGGTTGCCTGAAAGAGGCCCTTGTCCTCATCAACATGGGGACAAGGTGCTCTTGGGTGGGGGCGAGCAGGGCCCCCTGCCCAAAGCACCCCCATCCCCATGTTGAGGGCACACGGTCTGGTATGGTTCAGGATTGGGGCACTCGCTCATCTCCACAACCTTTCCTGACCTGCCGGGCTGCGTGCTCGGATAAGGACCTGGTATGGATTTTGGGGGGCCCCCCGCCATTTTTTTTTAAATTTTGACGCGGGTTTCCCCTTAAAATCCATACCAGACCGAAGGGCCTGGTATGCTCATGGAGGGGTAAGCCATGCAGGTTTTTAATTTGGCGTGGAGTTCCCCTTCAGGATCCCCAGAGTAAAAGTTGCATGCCAAAGTCAGACCAATTAGGACAATGATCCGACTTTGATCCGACTTCAGTGATATTCAATGGGCTGAAGTAGGATCAAATTCGGACAAAAGTAGTACAGGAACCTTTTTCAAAGTCGATCCGACTTATGTCGGACCAGTTAAGATGGCTCCCATAGGGGATTTGATGATGTAACACGACTTGTGCTCCTAATCTCTGTCCGTTTGTCGGACTAGTGTGAACCCAGCCTTAAGCCTCGCACACACGGTTCGATGGTTGTACGATTGAACAGCCCAAAGCATATTTTGGCTGTTGTATCTCGCGTACGGACATGCACTTAGCGATCGTACAACCAAGCCAAACGTAGTGACATGTTACGAGCGTATAAAGAAGAAGTTCAGGTGCATGTGATTTGTGAATTAGGAACGTAGGTTTACACGAACAGACACTTGCATGCGTGTTTTGCACATACAACTTGTTAGACCAACTTCTCTATACACACGGTACAACAGTCGTACGACCGCTTGTTGTACAACCAAAGTTTTCTAGCTTGCTCATCCAACTTCTGTTGTACGACCGTTGTACGTTGACTGTTGTAATCGCGCGTACTAATGGTCAGATGAGCTTACAACAAGTGGTTGTATGAACATTTTCATACGACCGTTGCACTGTATGTACATGGCTTAAGAGAGTGCTTCTAATCTCAGCTCATTACCTGTATAGAGGACACCTGGAACCCAGAAATTGTGCTGATTGATAGGGGTCAAATAATTATTTCACTCATTAAAATGCAAATCAATTTATAACTTTTTTGAAATGCGTTTTCTGGACATGTTTGTTGTTATTCTGTCTCTCACTGTTAAAATAAACTTACCATTAAAATTATAGACTGCTCATTTCTATGTCAGTGGGCAAACGTACAAAATCAGCAGGGGAACAAATACCTTTTTCCCTCACTGTAACCAGACAGGTCAGTTTTTAGGATTTCATACAATGTACGAATAAACACAAGTTGAGTAAATCCTTGGTCTAACGATAATTATAAAAATGAACCCAAAAATATGGATCCAAACTTATAATAATAATATTGTGAGAGATGGATAAAATGTTATTCACATAAAAAAAAGATATCATGTTGGGTAAAAACCTAATCAATAACTAAATAGGTGATCAACTGCTAAATAATGAACGGTTACAAACTGTCATTCTGGGAATGGTACATTTCGACTCAATCATGGTACAGCTAATGAGTGACGATCAATGAAGAGTCAGCTATGAAGGGAGTGATTGCAAATTTTGAAGCGCTTTGGTACACCACTCATTATTTCCAAGGAAAAATATATATTTGGATTACAGCGAGCTGTGGTTAAAGTATGGTGAAGGGTTGTACTACCTGAAAAGCAAGGATTTGTTTACCAGTATGCCAGGAAAAACACATCATTATTTTTCATGTATCACTCCTTTATAAATGCCAAAATCATCATGAGTATCCCCTAGAGTGGGCCATCAAATGTGAAGTATCCCTTGACCTGACAATGTTTCAACTACTAAGTGTGTCACTATAGCAGCCATGTGGCTGCTGTGGAGACTGGGGGCATGATTATGGAAAATTGTTATCAAATACTTACCGTAATTTCCCTTTCCTGGCATATCTTCATGTCAGCACACAGTGGGTTAATCCTCCTCAGGTAACCCCAAGGACCACCTCCAATAGATAGAATAAAAGTCCCACCCTCCTAGCCCCCAGTGTTTCTTAACTACATAGAGACCGACCACCAGGACGGGAAAGTTTGCTGATGTGAGGATATGCCAGGAAAGGAAAATTACGGTAAGTATTTGATAACAATTTTCCATATTTCTGGCTACCTCACGTCTGCACACAATGGGATTTAACTAGCAATAAGACAGGAGGGCGGGAAAGACAAAGGACACTTAGCCAAGATATGCTGCATAATAAGGAAAAGCAAATTTTATTTCTCTTGTAAGGCTGCTGAGACCACCGCTGTCCCAAATTTTGCAGATGCTGTGGCCTGAATATCCAGGCTATAGTGGCGCACAAATGTTGTGCACGAACTCCAACTGGCCATTCTACAGATGTCCTCTGATGGAACCTTAGCGTATGCTGCCCAGGAGGCTGCCATCCCTCACGTTGAATGAGTATGCGTCACTTCCGGAGGAGCCAGACTCTGGTTCTTGTAGGCTAGGGTGATGACCCTTGATACCCAGGACGAGATTATTCTTGATGTTGCAGCCTCACCCCTTTTGGCACCCTCTGGGAGGATAAAAAGGCTATCCACCTTTTTGATAGGAGCCAATCTCCTCAGATAGATGTTCAGTAGTCTCACTATATCAAGTTCGCTGAAATCCTCTGTTTGTGAAGACGAAGGTACTTGATCAAAACTTGGGAGGATCGCCTCCCAATTCTCATGGAACCTTGATGTGACCTTAGACCTAAGACTTGGAATAGGTCGGAGAATGGCTTTTTGTGGAAGGATCACACAGTAAGGTTCTTTGCAGGAGAGAGCTGCCAACTCTGAAACTCTTCTTGCCGAGACTATGGCGACCAAAAACACCAATTTAAAGGTCAGGGACCATAAGGAGCAAGAGTCTGGAGGTATAAACGGAGGTTGAGTGAGTGATTTGAGGACCAAGCCAAGATCCCATGAAGGTATAAGGCACTTCTTCGGTGGTCTAATGCGAATTGCAGCCTGTAGAAAACGCCTATTTAGGGGATCTTCAGCCCACCTATGCCCGGTGAGAGATGATATGGCAGAGACTTGTACTCTGATCGAGTTTTATGCTAACCCCTTATCTAAGGCTGACTGCAGGAAGTCCAGTATGTTAAACCAAGAAGGAGATTCAGGAGAAAAATGCTTGCATTCAGCAAATTCTACGAATTTTCCCCAATGCCACTAGTCTTAGTTTTGACGGGTTGGGGTGTCGCCACAGGTTCTGGGTCAAAAGGTCCCTCTTCGCTGGAAATAGGATTGGCGGGGCCAACAATATCTGCATGATCAGAGGGAACCAAGGCCTCCTCGGCCATTGGGGAGCCACCAACACCCTGTGGACCTTCTCTGCTCTGATTTTCAATAGAACGTTCATTAATAACAGGACTGGTGGAAAAATGTACACCATCGGAAAAGCCCAGCAGATCGAAAAGGCATCCTGTGCCAGTACCCCTGCGTAACTGTATTTTGTCACAAACAGGGGAAGCTGAGTATTTTGCAGGGTCGCCATTAAGTCGACTGTGGGCGTACCCCATTTCCTGAAAACTGTCAGGAGGTATTTCGGTTGGAGTGACCATTCGCTGTGTTCGGGGAACTGTCTGCTCAGCCGATTTGCCAGTTGATTTTGGCTTCCTGGAAGATATGCTGCCATCAGATCCTGAAGAAGCTCCTCTGCCCAGGCAAAGATGTCTGCCAAAAGGTGAAGGAGCGTTAGACTCCTTGTCCCCCCCCAGGTGGGCAAGGTAAGCTACTGCGGTCTTGTTGTCTAGTAGCATCTTGACCCGTGCTCCCTGAAGATTTTCCTGAAAGGCCTGTAGAGCAAGAAAGCCTGCTTTGAGTTCTAAATAGTTTGATTGTCTGTGTAATGTGTCCCAATGGTCTTGGACTTGTTTCCCTTGACAATGGGCCCCCCAATCTCAGAGGCTGGCATCTGAGGTGACGATAGTCCAGTCCACTGGATTGAGGGGTACACCCTGGGATAGATTCTCTGGTACGGTCCACCAGGCTAGATTTTCACGTACTCCCTCTGGGATGTATATCCTCTGGTTCTTGGATGACCCATCCCATTGGCTCAAGAAAGTCACCTGGAAAGCCCTCATAGGCCATCTGGCCCATGGGACTACTGGAATTGTGGTGGTAAATATCCCGATCAGGACCATGCAGTCCTCGGCTGAGAGAAAGGCAGACCTCATTGTGCTTAGGGTACACTGGCGCAGTTGATAAATCTTCCTGTCTGGCAGATACACCCATCCCTGGGAAGTAGAGAATATTACTCCCAAGTATTCCATTGTTTGGGAGGAACGGAGCTGGCTCTTCTGTTTATTATCCAACCAAAACTTTCTAGGGTCAGAAGGACCCGGTCTCGTTGCTCTCTGAGTTGTTGAGCGGCGTCTCCCACAATGAGGATATTGTCTCATGATATATCTTTATTTCTTCCTGGCGAATTAGAGAAATGATGGAGAGCAGAATATTTGAAAATACTCTTGGTGCGGAACAGATGCCAAAGGGGAGACATGTGAATTGATAATGATGGTCGCATACCGCGAACCTCAAAAACTTTTGATGTTGCTTCCTTATAGGGACATGCAGGTAGGTGTCCGAAAGGTCCACCGAAATGAGCCAGTCGTTCTCCTGGACCTCCTTCATTATGGTCTGAAGGGACTGAACCGCCCATTGAGGATGTAATTGTTCAGCCTTCTTAAATCCAACACAGACCTCAAGGTCCCTGAGGATTTTGTACCAGGAAGATTGGGGAGTAGAAACCTCTCCCTTTCTCCCTTTCTCCTCCATCGGTACATGCTTGATGGCCCCTTTGGACATGATCTCACCTATATAGGTCTGTAAGGACTTTCTCTTCACGGGACAGTCTGGCCATTGAGTTTTCACAAAGAAGTCTGGTGGGTGGTGTATGAATTCTATCGAGTAGCCGTTCCTTATAGTGTCCAGGATCCAGCGGTCCGTAACTTTTGCCACCCAGACTCTCCAATAGGAGGTCAGCCTTGCTCCCACTGGGCAAGCCTGGGCGGGCACACCCTCAAAAGGACTTTTCACTTGGTTTGGCTGCCTATGCTGCCTTAGATATGATACTCCAGAGAAAGGAAAGTTGAGTCCCTCTCCATTGAGGTCTGTCATGTCCTGGTCTGTACGAATTTGCTTTCTGATAGCGTTTGTAGGTTGACTGACTGGCTCGTCCTGCTGAATTCTTTTGGCGAGGCTGAGGGAGAAGAGCTGATTTGCCCCCCGTGACTCTTTTGATTGCATCATCCAAGGTCTTACCAAACAGTAGTTTGCCATTGTATGGTATGTTACATAAGGCCTGTTTGGAAGGTCCGTCTGCCGTCCAAAGGCGAAGCCACAGGGCCGTCCTTGCCGTAACTGCACTGCCCATGGACCTGGCTAACAGCCTAACTAAGTCTACTGAGGCCTCTGCAAGGAAATCTGCTGCAATGTTTGGCTCCTCCAGTGCTGTAACAATCTTTGAGGGATCAACCCCGAAATTTAAAGCAGTCTCAATATTGGTCAGCCATGTCTTCATGGCCCTTGACAGGGCCGTTAGGGCAATGGCTGGGCGAAGGGCCGACCCAGCCACGAAATAGATTTTTTTGATATCTGCGTCTACCCAACAGTCCATCGGATCTCTGAAGGTCACCGAGTTCTCTAGTGGTAAGGACACAGGCTGGGCCAAACGCTGTAAAGCTGCATCTACACTCGGTGGGGTCTCCCAAAAGCTAGACTCTGAAGTAGGCATGGGGTACAGCTTTGAGAATCTGTTTTGCAAATTCAATCTTTTGTCCAGTTTCTCCCATTCATCCTCCATTCATTCTTTAATCTCAGGGAAGACTGGAAAGGTAGGTCCTTCTTTTTTTAGGTTAGGAAAAAACTTGCAGATCTTTTGTGGTGGAAGTGATTCTGGCTCCCAATACAGGGCTTCACACAAAGGGGCCTATCAGACCTTAATCAAAGGTGCCATGCCCAACATCCTCTGGATCTGAGGATAATTCTGATACACTCTCTTCAGGTGAGGTGCGAGATGTTTTAGGCTGTGTAAGCCTATAGGATGAGTGTCTCCTTGGAATCGCCATGTCCTGGATGCTCTCCTGTACTGCCTCACGGATATAGTCTTTAAATTTTCTTGCATCCTCCTCCTTATCTGCCACCACCTCCCGAAGGTAACTCCTGCAGATAAGCTTTCCAGGCAAGGCTGGGAGTTTGCAGGCCCAGCATAGACCCTGTGCGGGATGTTGCGCTTGTGTCTGGGCAGAGGTGGATGCTTGGGCACCCAGTTCCTGTGGGCCATGAGAGGGTGAGAGCCTCCATGCAGATGGACAGAATCCATGGTGCCACGGAGACACTGAACGTTGGCGGGACTTGTGCTTTGATGAGCGTTTACGCTTTGGACTTTGGCTCCTGCAAAACAGCTGAGACAAAAGCTTGTGAGCAAATGGTGAGCACTCTTTTCCCCATCGTACCACGCTGCCCCCTCGTACCTTTCTTTAGATCCTCGTGCCTCTGACCTGTGCGGTGTGCTCATGTAAAAAAGACAAGAATCACTGCATAAGAAAGGGACCATGGAGAGAACACTCTCCTCCCACTCCCTGTCTTTCTCCCTTTTATTTTTATTTTATTTTATTATTTTTTTTGTGTCGTGTCCCCTTTAAGCAGCTTACAGTGAGGGAAGGCAGCAGGGTGAAAAGGCGGCTTGCTAAGTCCACAGGAAGATTCAACAATCAGTCAAAGACTAAAAGAAAGAAAGATAAATCAGGCTACAGCCTTTCTAATAAGAAAACGGAGCAAGAGAGAGAGAGAGAGAGGGAGAGAGAGAGACTGTCTTACCTGGAACCGACATGCAGAGAGATATGAAGCCGCACAGACAATCTGCCTCTTTGCCTATTGATAATTTGGTTGCCAGGTTATAGGAGGGAAACCGCCCTCCAAACAGGATAAGGAAGAGAGAGAGGGCCCGCCGTGCTGCTAAGAAGACCCATCATGGGAGAAAAACAGGGAGTGTAAATCCCTGAGAAGCACCGCACAGGTCAGTAAATGATGTGCTATCTAAGCAACAAATGCTCGCAACCCAGGCACACGGATACCCTGGCTTAAGGGGGATTTACCGCCAACACTCAGGGTCTTCCAACCCAGGAGAGGCAGAGAACCTGGGAGGAGGTGCGGTAGGGGGGATACTTCTCACCGACATCCATCCGATCCGGAAACTCTTGGTAGGTGGCCTGGAGCGACCAAAAATGAAGAACACCGGGGGATAGGAGGGTGGGACTTTTATTCTATCTATTGGAGGTGGTCCTTGGGATAACCTGCGGAGGATTAACCCATTGTGTGCTGACGTGAGGTAGCCTGAAAGAGGGGCTGTTCAGGTCTCCAAAGGTTTTATAGAAAAAACTCACCCCTTTCATATTCATTTGACCAAAGCTGGCTTTGAAAACCAGTTCTACTTCCTGTGCATGAATGTAAACCAACTTGTTAAGGCCAGTCACCAAGGAAATGCAGTAAGGTGCATTGGGGAATGACATAGGCAGTGCCAGGACAAGATCATCCAGTGCCCAGGGCATTAATGTCAAATTGCACCCCCCTTCATTATGTACGAGCTTAGGACTAAAAGGAGGAGGAAACAGCCCGCATCCCCTCCTGGCTCTCTCCTCTTCTCCTTGCGGCCTACAGCCCTGTGCTGACAGAAGTAGTGATGTTGCTGTCACTTCTCCTGTTAGCCTTATAGTAGAAGGAACTTACGGCACCCCCATCTCTATAATACACACAGCACCCAGGGCATAGGTAGCGGTAGGAGCTGTGCTAAAAAAGAAGCCTCAAATGAATGAAAGTTTTAGTCATTTAATCAGTTTGGTCAGGTAGAACTGTGCATGATATGACAGTGATCAGTTTACGTGAGGGACTGAACACCAATGTTAATGTCTAATATTAGGAGCAATATAATAGGATTGATTTTGCGTCTGTCCGTGTTCATTCGATCCGATCCACCAGACGGATGGAAAATAGGATTTCCATCCCTCTGTATTTAGCGGATCGGAGCAGATTGGATGTCAGCAGACATGTCACCACTGACATACGGCGCTCCATAGAGGACAATGGAGCGTCGATTCAGGTCCACCTAAAAAACTGACCGGGGGACCTGAACGATCCGCTCGTGTGAAAGGACCCTTATACTGAATGTATACCCTGCCCAAACAGTCACACTCTTCTCGGACATCCAGAGTCAGGAATCAGTCCAAGTGTTTTGGGGTTTTTTTGTTTTATTAGGGGATTTTACTTGGATGGGGATAGGGGGTTATGAGATGCCCAGAAGAATTTTTGTAATTGATTAGAATGGGACCTCTATGTACACTCTTTGTACACACTTCCTCAGTCTGCTCCAGCACAATACTTGCTTGCAGACTGTTCCTCTCTTCACCTCCTGCACAACTCTTACTGCAGACTATTACTTCTCCAGCACAACTCTTAGTTCCTCTCCTGGACCAGCTGGCACTATATGGTTGATAAACCTGGCACTAACTCCAACAGGCCTAAAGCAAATGCCTTTTGCGGGCAGAGACCTTGGGTCCCTATAGTGCAGTAACAATGAAGAATATTTCTAGTGCTAGCTGTCCGCCTGGCTACTACTCCCAGTAAGCCCTCTTCAGACCCTGCCAGTCCTTCCGACTGCAGCTGCCTCGCTCCACCGTCCATGACACCACAATCCACTCCTCTGGCTCTGCACCCATTTCCGACTGCAAACTCTGTCCTCTCAGATGTGCCTCCCCAGTCCTCTCACTGACTGTGCATGTCACTCACCAGACCTCCTCTAGTACTCTGTCCCACTGTCCTTTACTTGCTCTCTCCTGTGCCTCTGCTCCAGGATTTCTTCACTCCTCCTGGGTGCACCCGAGCCCCTGGTCCAAGGTCACCCCCCCCCAGACTGGGGAGCTCCCTCAAAGCCCCGACAGCCTCAGTACTCACTCTCCATCTCTGCCACCCGAACAACTCCTCCCCAGCTGGGCTGACCCTAGGCATTTAAGGAGGCCTGCCCCCTGCCAATCCAGGTTGGGGATTGCTCAAGGCTCCTCAAACGCCCCAGGCAAGCGCCACCTTTCCTCCCCTCCTTTCTTCTTCTAGAACACTCCAGAAGCCCCTAGAAAGAAAGGGGAGGTCTCAGTGATGCTGCCTGTCAGTCACCAGCTGCTACTCTAGGTCACTCTCAGCCCACACAAATCAAAACAAACAGGCCTAGCTTCTAGCTAGGCCTGCCTAAATTTACCTGTGCTACCAAAAATACTACCACTCTAACACCTACCTAGGTAGAGAGTGCTACATAGGTGTAGGCCTTTAACATACCTTACTGAAATACTGCCAAGATATTGCTAGGATGCTGCTAAGTGAGGTCTAGTCCTTGTATATAAGTTTGACAGTAAGGCCTCATACACACTGACTTTTTTACCGCCACGTTTTTGAGCGTTTTTTGCAGCTCTCCATGTTATTCAATGGCCCCATAAAAAAAGCTGACATTTTTGAGCTGTAGATAGCGTCGGCATTAGTGAGCTGAAAGTAGAACCCACGGCCAGCGCGTTCCGTGGCTGTAGTGTTATGGCGTTGTTGACGATGAGCCGGCAAAATGCTCACTAACGCGCATTAACGCCGTAGCGCCTGCGTTTTCAGGTTAAAAAATAGCAGAGGAATGTTTTTTCAACAAAACGCCTATTGACGCCGACGCTCACTGACGCTCACTAATGCGCATTAACGCTGATGCAAAACGTTTTTGACGCCGATTTTTGCCTGAAGTCGATCCCGACGTTTTGCTATTATGCCCGTGTGTATGAGGCCTTAAAGTGATACATAACACACACTGTTTAATTTACATTGTGTGTTTACATTTCTGTATGTGGATTATGGCACTGCACTTATTTTAATTAAAAAAAATAATCTAAGTACCTTTATACTAAACTATGATTTTATTGTAGACCCCCTTCCAAGTGGTACACTTTATTTTTATGGGATTGGCAGTCCAGGCCTCAGTGGTCATTGATCTCTCTCTTTCCTTTCTTTGTATAGTAGCCCCATTTCCCTTGGTGTGGCGATCTAAGGATTTTGATAATAACTCTGGTGGACACTGGGCATGACAAAAGACCACTGCATGTTTTTACCACTTGCCTACTGGGCACTTATACCCCCTTCCTAACCAGGCCAATTTTCAGCTTTCAGCACTCTCACATTTTGAATGACAATTGATGGCAATGACAATTTTTAACGCCACATTTTTGGGCGTTTTTTACAGCTCTCCATGTTATTCAATGGCCCCATGAAAACGCTGACGTTTTTGAGCTGTAGAGGGCGTCGGCGTTAGTGAGCTGTAAATAGAATGTGGGACCAGCGCGTTCCGAGGCTGTAGCGTTTTGGCGTTTTTGACGCTATGCCGGCAAAATGCTCACTAACGCTCACTAACGGCGTACCGGCGTTAAACTGCGTTTTTGACGCCGGCGTTTTCTTTAAAAAATGTCATTGGTCAATTTATTCAATAAAAAAACAGGAAATTCCAGTAAAAAATTACCCAAAGCTCCTTTGTACCCCTGTGAAATTGTGGGTCGTATAGGGGAAAGTGAAGAAGCTAAAATGGCCACTGCTGCCTCACAGACAGTTTTAATAAGTGCAGTGGAGGCTCAGCCTGCTCTGTGGGACGTAAGCCACCCAAACTATGGCGACCATGTGCTTAAAGTCAAGCTATGGAACGACACCAGCGCCTCGATAACCCCCGGCTGGGAAGAGATGACATTGCATGTCCAGCAGGAGACCAGTAAGTACATGTAATGCCTGTTCTGTATAGTATTGTGTATAGTATAATGCAGAACACTTACGTATTCTTTTTTTTTCCTCCTATATCTTAGGGAAGAAGTTGCAAAAGCAGTGGAAGTCGCTCCAGGACCGTGTCCAGAGGGACATTACGGATGAAGAGAGGGCATCCACATCCGGAGCACCTGCGCCCCCAAAAAAGATGCATGTTTATGTGCAGAACTTACTGTTCATGCGGCAATCGATGCTGAACAGCAGCAGAGAGTGAGTTTAGATAAATTATTAATTTTTATTTCTTTTGTATATTAATTTGTATTAGACCAATTTTTTCTATTCGTTTAAAAAAATTTTTTTTAGAACAACATCCAATATTTCCAGGAAACGGAAGCAGCGGGAGCCGGAGCTGGAGCCAGAGCCGGAGCAGGAGGTGGACAGACCCTCCACCAGCTCCGCGTACACCGCTGGACAGGCATCCTCTGGCAGTGATGTTGGCTGCCCCGCCACAGAGCAAACACATGAGGTAAGTGTCCGACCGTGTGCATGTCTATCGCAATGTCTGTTTTTCTATGTAACTGCATACTAATCTATTTATTTTCTTGATTTTGCAGGCACCAATCGACAGCCAAGATCGCGGGGAGGTGCCCACTCGTCTCGGTGTCCGCGGCCTTGGGCGTGGACGTGAGCGTGGCCGTGGCCAGCAACAGAGGGGTGGCAGTGCTTTGGACTCAGAGGGAGAGGATAGGGTCCTAGCACTGCTGAGCGAAGTGCGACAGGAGTCTGGATCCTTTTTTGGACCCACGGAACAAAACCGCCTCTATCTGTCGCTACTTATACCATATGCTAGAGGATATTGGGGAACAACATCGGGTGGAGTGTATTGATCGGGTGACTGCGGTATGTAGGGAGTAGAGTAGGAGAACTACTCCTACATCCGATCCATACCCTTCATTTCCAGATCCCCCAATGTCCTCTAGTAGCTCAGCAGTGTTACGACCCCTTCTCTCTACCAGCCCCCTCCACAGCAGCAGCCACCACCCACCATGCCCCAGAACTCATATGGTCAACAGGGTTATGTGGACTGTCCACCTGCACTCCCAGCTCCTTTATACCATGAGCACCAGCCTCACTCCCCCCCCCCCCCACCTCCACAATCAGCAAATCCCAATGGCTCTCAGACAACCTGCCACCAATTGTAATATTAATAAAAAAAAAATGTTTGTTTCAACCAAAATTGTTTTGGAGTTATTTTTATTTATGTTTGTCCCATGCAGAATGAAAATCAACACGAATGAATGAAAGGGACTCGTAAAACAATTGAAGAAACTTGGACACAAAAAGAATTAACATAAATATGATCTTTTTATTAAAAGAAAATTTTAAAGAGTAGAAAGAATAATTCTTGACAAAATTTTTAAATGGGATCTTCTTGCCATGCCACCTCTCCATCCGGTGATACAAAAAAAGGAAACGAATTGATTTCGGATTGTCATGATCTGTGCCGTTGTGCGAAGGTCCATAAATTGAACCCGATGGCTTGGGTTGCTTGGCTCAGGTTCCACATTGCTCCTGTCATTGTTTCTTAGAAAATTGTGTAGAACACAGCATGCCAGGACCACCCTTAACCTCCCTGGTGGTATGATTATGTCAGGAATTTTGTTCCAAAAGCGGTACCATTTTTTTGCATGGAAATTTGGTGTTATGTATTGTAGGCCTGCAATTCTTAGGAATAACTCACTTAAATCTGTCCAAACAACAGTCTAGTAGACATCCCGGGTATGAAAAAGTTTGAAAAATGAAATCATAAATTATAATATAATAAATAACTAAAAATAATTATCAAAAATAATAATATAATAGTAATAAAATTTATTCAATAATGTAATCAAACCAAAAACGCAGAAATTTGCTCAGTTGCAGAATTGTCGCTGTCGTCACTTTCAGTTTCTGATGATAAATTTCCTCAAAAATCAGTATCACTCAATTCTGCAAATGATTCTTATTTACTATCGCTGTTTTCTAGCTGATCAAAAACCACTTTTGACGTAAAGGGACGCTTTTTGGTTGCTATGGACATTGTCATGTTTCCAGGCAGAAAGAATGACATTTATTATATAAAAGTGCATGCAGGGCTCTGGGCAAACCACTAGGGACAAAGGGGATGTGAAATGATTTCATACAGTAATGTAATCTATAAGATTACAGTGTACTGTATGTACTGTGTGTGTTTCACTTTTTGAATTTCCCGCCGGTCTCCGTCCCCGTGCGACGCGACGCTCGCAAGGAACGGAGCCCGGCACACAGAGGCATCGGAGCGGCGGACACAGCCCGCAGACACGGCGGGGGACATCGCTGGATCCAGGGGACAAGGTGAGTAACATTGCCTGGATCCAGCGATGCAAGCCCGAGTGTGGCTCGGGGTTACCGCTCTTGGTGCTGAAAATCCACCCCGAGCCACACTCGGGAATACCGCTAGGAAGGTTAATGCGTTTTCCACTTCCAGTTGCATGGAGGATAGCAAAACCCTCCATTTTGCTGTGCAGACCCCAAACGCGCACTCAACCATGCGGCGTGCACGGCTCAGCCTTTAGTTGAAGATTCTTTTTTCCCGGCTGAGGCCAGAGCAACTATATGGCCTCATCAAGTTTTCAGATAGTCCAAAGGCCTCAACAGCGACCATCACCAAGGGCATAATTGGTTCTTCAGTTCCGGGTAGTGGCCTACTGTGTGGGATGTTTAGGCTTCCCTCCATCAGACGACATCCAAATGCGGATTGGCAGAATATCCTGGCGTCATATTGGCTGCTGTATGCTCCCACATCTACAAAAAGAAACTTTAAATTGGCATCGGCTAATGCCAGCAGGAGCACAGAAAAGTACTTTAGTTGTAGTAAGAGGAACCGGAGTTGGGAGGCTTCTTCACCCGGATATGCTTCCCATCCAGGGCTCCAATGCAATTCGGGAACTGCGTCTTCTCCCAGAATACATCAACCACAGATTCTCAAATTTGCTCCGTGGCCTCCGGCATCTCTACTAAATGTAGCTCCTCCCAAATTGCCACGCATGTAGTACGCACTATCACAGAGATGGTCATGACTCCAAGCAGAAAATAGTGGTGCAGTGACACATAACTGTCCGGTGGCTAGGAACCTAATATAACATACAAATGATAGAATATTAAAATAACAATAGCGTAATAGCACTAACAATATTCATTAACCTTATCCCATACCTCTAACCCCATACCCAAACCCCTATTCCCTAAAACCTACTTCTAAGCCTGTCCCCTAACCCCTAAAGAAGCCCTATTAGCACATAATTTATGAAACCATACCCCCTAACCCATATGCGCACTTCTTAACCCTATTCCCTAAAACCTACTTCTAAGCCTGTCACCTAACCCCTAAAGAAGCCCTATTAGCGCATAATTTGTGAAACCATACCCCCTAACCCATATGCGTACTTCTTAACCCTATTCCCTAAAATCTAATTGTAAGCCTGTCCCCTAACCCCTAAAGAAGCCCTATTAGCGCATCATTTGATAAACCATACCCCCTAACCCATATACATACTTATAAAATTTTTACTTACCGGAGTGTCACTAGCAGCCTTTCCTTTGGTGAAACAGCACGCCGCATCTCAGTGTCCATCAGGGTCAACTGTGGGCGCAGCTTCTCCAGCAGCTCGTCAAAAAGCGTGACTGACATCCTGGTAAAATTGAAAAATTTGTCCGGATGTGTACGCAGCTGTGTGAACATCTTGGTGAAGTACCCCACTGACAGCCGCTGGGATACCAGGGGATGGGTCCAGATACGACGTTGCCTGCTGGATCTCTCCTCCTCCAACTGCCTCCTTCTCCGCATCCTCCGCAAGATGATGAGCAGGATTGCTTCATCTATCTTTTGGAAAACAGGATCCATCGCACAAAAGAAGATTTTGCAAGATCGCAAAAAAACGCAAACTCCGTACAAACACCAACAAACTCCAACAATGTAACTCTCTCCTCTCTCTCACCAACCAAAATGGTACCGTCACATGGTCTCGGACGTTGTTTATTACTTTTCCTAGGCATTGTGGGTAATTTGGGTGTGGAAAATAGCTGTGGGATGTCTTTTTAAAAAATACAATACAAAATGCCGCTTAGATCGCGTTTTTGATAATGATATTTCATAACACCTATTGACGCTGACGCTCACTAACGCTCATTAACGCCGATGCAAAACGCTGCAAAAAAAGCTGATTTTTTTTCCCTGACGTCGGGCCCTACGTTTTACTTATTTTTTTACATACGCCCGTGTGTATGAGGCCTGAAGGTTATAGAGTCTACAAGCTATGGTGCCAATTATTGAAAATTGATCACACCTGATCACATCTGATGTACTGGCATCTCATTTCTTGAGACACTAAGGGCTCGTTTACACTTGCTTCAAAACAGGGCGCCAGACAGGCTTTGTTAAAGCTCCCTTAGGGCTAGTTTACACTTGCTTTGGCTTCAACACTCATTAAAGCTCATACAGCTTCAACAAGCTTTTATGATGTGTTTTTGAGGCTTCGGCGGTGCTTCTAAGAGGCTTCAGTGAGGCTTCAACAAGGCTTAGAAGAGGCTTCAGTGATGCATTTTTGAAGCCTTGTTGAAGCTTGGCCGATGCCCTGTATGTTTGTTGATATCTCACACCTGCAATTTTTTCAAAACAAAGCGAAGCTAAAGCTGAATTACAGCCTCTAAAAAACTGCAGGTGCTTCAAGCGAGCTTCAAACGAGCTTTGTCACAGACTTCTATGAAGGCGTTGGATAGTCTTTGAAGCCTGGCTAAAGCTACATGGGGTATAATTTTTGACGCGAAGCTAAAGTGCAGCTAAGCCAACGCAAGGTGTAAACAGGACTGTAAGCTAACCATTTTATTTGGTGACATGGGTTTGACTGGCGTTAAGGGAGCTTTAACAACGCCTGTCTGATGCCCTGTTTTGAAGCAAGTGTAAACAAGCCCTAAGGGCTAGTTTACACTTGCTTCGGCTTCAACGCTCATTAAAGCTCATACAGCTTCAACAAGCTTTTATGATGTGTTTTTGAGGCTTTGGTGGTGCTTCTAAGAGGCTTCAGTGAGGCTTCAACAAGGCTTCAACAAGGCTTCAGTGATGCACTTTTGAAGCCTTGTTGAAGCTTGGTAAATTCCCTGTGTGTTTGTTGATATCAAACACCTGCAATTTCTCCAAAACAAAGCGAAGCTAAAGCTGAATTACAGCCTCTGAAAAGCGCAGGTGCTTCAAGCAAGCTTCAAACAAGTTTTGTCATGACTTCTATGGAGGAGTTGAAGAGGCTTTGAAGCCTGGCTAAAGCTACATGGTACATAATTTTTGACGCAAAGCTGCAGCGCAGCTAAGCTAACGCAAGGTGTAAACAGGGCTGTAACTAACCATTTTATTTAGTGACAGGGGCTTTGACTGGCGTTAACAGAGCTTTAACAACGCCTGTCTGATGCCCTGTTTTGAAACAAGTGTAAAGGAGCCCTAAGGCTCCATTCAGACAAATGTTTGTTTTGTAGCTCAAATATGCCTGAAGCATGAAGCTACAAAACGCTGGAGGGTAAAAAATCAATTTTTCTGAATGTCGATGGTTCACATCTCTCTTAAGCCTGAAGCCAGTGGCGGAATTATGGGGGTCGCAGCGGTCGCACTGGCGACTGGGCCCTTCACTTCTGTCAGTCCGGGGGGCCCGACCGCCTGCCCGTCCGCTATTATTGAGGGGTATCGTGGCGTGACGTACAGTAAGTGTCGTTGTCCGCACTAGCGTTACCGCCGCCTGGGGAGTTATTATCGCCTGCCCGTCCGCCAGCCCGGGGGGCCTGACTGTCTTCACTTCCCGGGTCAGCGGTCACGCTGGCGACGCTGGGGGTATTAAGGCGGTGACCGAAGTCCGAATTCTCTCTACACTTGGTAGCTGTAAGTCTTTTTAACTAAAAAATGGGAGGTCGCAAAACATCGAAGTACGAAGTCCGTATAAACTCGATGTTTTGTTTGTAAACAGACTTACCTCGGAATCCCGAGGAAATGTGAACAAAGTTTTGTCCCGTAGTCTGTCCGCAACAATTTCGAGACAATTGCGGTCAGTTTCGGGGACAGTGATTTATTTTACCAATCAATGTCGGGACAAA
>BLSH010436546.1:150137-169853 GCA_018402905.1 Glandirana rugosa
ATGGTCCCATCCACCCCACCACCACTACTGCCACTGATCCCATCCCCCCACCATTGCTGCCATTCATCCCATTTTCCTATCACTACCACTACCACGCGCTGCTACTCATCCCAGCCCAATGCTCCAAGGGGCCCATATCTCATCCCTTTACACGTGGATAGGAGGAGGGGCGGGATATAGAGGAACCAATACCCTCCATTTTCCTCCTGCAGTCACTGAAAGCCTACTTCTCCTCTCCCTCCCGCCGGCATTCAGCGGCTGCAGGAAGAAAATAAAGGGGGATCGGTTCCTCCATATGCCGCCCCGACGCTCCTCTTATCCAGGTGTACAGGGGTGACACATGGGCCCCCTGAATGATGAGGCTGGGCTGTCCCGTGGGTCAGGGGGGCCCTTCATGATTTCTTGCACCGGGGCCCTGAAGGTTCTAGTTACGCCTCTGCCTGAAGCCAAATGACCTACGCTCAAACTACCCCTGGAGGTATTTTTGTCGCGCGAATCAGGTATATTCCGGCGTTTCTGACACTTTTCTATTGACATAGAATCAATGGAAAAGCGGCAAACGCACGTATTAGCGCGACATCGGGCGTTTGCAAACGCCCAATGATGCGCTACAAAACACGCGACAAATCGCTTCAAATATGCCCGAAAACGTGTTGCTCGGGTGTGAATGCAGCCTAAGGCAGGCCATACACGGTTGAATTTTGAAAGAATCATTTCTAAGAATCTCACACCATTAGTGGGGTGTATAAACAGCCGATTTTCATGCGGCAATCGAATTTGAGTAATCAAGCATGTTGGAAATTTTTAGAAAAACAAACGATTTTCTAATCAATGATAGGAGAATCATGCGAGAAATGTAATAGAAAAAGAATGCACATGAATGCAAGAAAAGAAAATTCCCGGAAAGAAAAGAACATTCCTGGCCACAAAAAATATTTTCTATAGCAACATGAGGTGAAATTGAAGGCTTGGTTGGCTAAATTTCGAAAATCAATGGTGGCACAATCGGATCAAAAAATGCAGAAAATTTCTGATTTTGAAAAGAAAATTCTTTCGAAATTCGACCGTGTATGGCCTGCATAACAAGCCAGAAAAGTACAAATACCCCCTAAAATGACACCTATTTGGAAAGTAGACATTCCAAGGTATTTAGTAAGAGGCTTGGAGAGTTTTTTGAAGCTGTATTTTTTTTCCCACAATTCTTTACTAAATGAAGATTTTTTTTTTTCCACAAAATTGTCAAATTAACAGGTTATTTCTCTCACATGGCATATGCATACTTGCAACTACACCCCAAAACACATTCTGCTACTTCTCCTGAGTATGGCGATACCACATCTGTGAGACTTTTACACAGCCTGGCCACATACAGAGGCCCAACATGCAAGAAGCACCATCAGGTGTTCTAGGGACATAAACTACACATCTAATTTCCTGACTACATATTACACTTTTGAAGGCCCTGAAGCACCAGGACAATGGAAACACGCACAAAATAACCCCATTTTGGAAAGCAAACACCCCAACGTATATATTCTATGAGGCATAATGGGTCTTTTGAACATGTCATTTTTTCCACAAGTTTTTAATGTGGAAAGAAAATGAAAACTCATTTGTTGCACATTTTTTACACATTGACGGGTACTGATGAGGATCCAGTGATAGGTTGACACTGATGAGCACTGATGTGCACTATTGGGGACTGATGGGCACTAATAGGGCACTGTAGTGGCACTGATAAGCACTGTGCAGAGAATGCATTATGGTATAAAACGTTTTGCCTCTGTTCACACCTGGGCTCTTTTGCTGTGCTACGACGCACCTTCCCAGAGCATCAAAAACACATGAAAAATAGTCCACTTTAAATCATATCTAACCATTGACAACTGTATGCTGCATTTTTTTTAAATTGCTCTGTGCTTTTGAAAAGTCCTGCTTGCCGCATCTTCAGTGCCCTCTTTGCACCAAAAATGCACCATCCATTATAGTCAATTGAAGCGCACCAAAAACCCATCATATTTTTAAGTGCATTTTTTCACTCATATGTCCATTTTTCCCAGATGACCTGGGTGGAAAATGTATGCAAAGAGCAAGTAAAATGCATTATGCGTTGTGGTGTATTTTAGTACAACACATTAAAAACACTAGACTTTAGCACTACTTTAAAATGGATGTAAACCCTCACATATACACAATGAAGTAAACAGCCCCAGATGATACACAGAGGTGAAACAAATCCTCCTACATAAGTTTTACATGTAGATGTGCTGCAGGGACATGCGGTGAGGTCAGTGGCAAGTGAGGCACTGGCTAGTATCAGAGCCAGATACACACAGGTTACATACACTGCAAATGTTAGAGCGTGAGCAATAATTCTAGCACTAGACCTCCTATGTAACCCTAAACAGGTAACCTGTAAAATTTTTTAAAGCATTGTCTATGGAGATTCTTACAGGAGAAGTTCCAAAAGTGGAACTTCTGCTGTAAGACCTCCTCCCCAGCTCCTGATGGCGAATCAGAGCTTTAGGGTAGGAGGGGGGTGTGCGGATACCCGATTTTAAAGGGTACTTCCGTTCCGGTTGCCTTAGGTGATCGGAAGTGGAAGGTCTCCTTCCCCCTCTCTCCCGAAGTCTTCTGGGACACAGGACAGGTCCTAGAAGACTTCGGGACCAATCACGGTGCGCAGCGCCGCTCACGCATGCACAGTGCGTGCCTGGCCATGAAGCCGCTAGCTATCACGGCCGGGTGCCCACACTCGGAATGATGGCGCCGTGGAGGGGAGGGGAGGGGGAGAGATCCGAGGCTCCAGGCGGCCCCATCGCTGGACCAGGAGACAGGTAAGTGTCTATTTATTATACACTTTTTGTAGCTGCTAACTTTTATTCAACTAAGAAAACGGTGGAACTCTGCTTTAAGTACTGAAGTTTGGCGCCATTTAACAAGTGTGCACAATTTTAAAGTGTGACATGTTAGGTATCTATTTACTCGGCGTAACATCATCTTTCACATTATATAAAAAAATTGGGCTAACTTTAGTGTTTTTTTTTCTATTCATGAAACCCTTTCTTTCCAAAAAAAAAACCACGTTTGAAAAATTGCTGCACAAATACCGTGTAGCATAAAAAGTTGCAATGACTGCCATTTTATTCCCTAGGGCAGTGATGGCGAACCTTGGCACTCCAGATGTTTTGGAACTACATTTCCCATGATGCTCATGCACTCTGCTGAGTAGGTGAGCATTATGGGAAATGTAGTTCCAAAACATCTGGGGTGCCAAGGTTCGCCATCACTGCCCTAGGGTGTCTGCTAAAAAATATATATAATGTTTCGGGTTCTGAGTAATTTTCTAGCAAAAAAAAAGATTATTTTTTACATGTAGGAGATAAGTGTCAGAATTGGCCTGGGTGGCAAGGGGTTAATTACCATTAGCAAGTAATATACAAATAATTATTATATATTATTTTTAAGGTAATTTGCTATATTTTCAAAAACTGTACTAAAGCAGGTGGTTTAATGGACACATTTCTGAAGTTTGAAGTTATAACTTCAACCCAGTAATTTCGCAGTAAATAGATAAATAATAAATTATTATCTTATAACATATAGCATAATATTACATGATTTAGCTTGTACCTTTTCAGCAGCAGCAGATTCTCATTCTCCATCTTAACTGTGTGAGAAAAACATGGGATTATAGGTAAATCTTATACACATAAACCCATGTTTTTCCTTGTGGTTCAGAGGGCTGGGCTGGAGGGGAGCATTTGTCTTTTAGACACATGCCCCCTTTTACGACACTGCAGTTAGAGGCCAGCCTCCACTGCAGCATTTTTATTGGACAGCTTGGACTAATGGTGCTTCACCATTGGTCCAAGGCTCCAAGCTATCCATTGAACTCAGTGCCTCTGACAAGAAGTGAGAGGCACTGTGAGCTCATGCTCTCAGTCTGCTGCAAACAGAGCCCTAAATTTGGGTCTCTGTGATGCCAGGCCATCAAGCTATGACCCTCGAAGTTGATCTTTTTTTTATGTTCATGGCAGGTGAGGCCTCCCCTGACTGCACATCCCTGATGTGCTGTCTTCAGCTTGCTATATTTTTTAGAATTCTAATATGGGTTAGAATTTTTACTTCCTCATTCAGCAGTAGGAGTGGATTCTTGCCATACACTGGGAGACTTCTGATTGGAGGAAAGGCGCACACCCCCTCTCCACATAGGTAGAGGAAGGAAGGAATGTGCAGAGCTGTGCAGTGACAAGACAAACTCTCTCCTAATCTATTTATAGCACCCACTCCAACACAAATTTCAGGCTGGTTTTATCTTGTTTAATAGAGAACTTGTATTAGTTAGAAGTTATCATGCTGATAACAGAGCAACGAAACACCAGAAAGACATGGGACGTAGTGCTTTGGAGAGAGATAAGTAAACACTACAGATATATGTGCCCAGGTTAAATTTCATGGATCGGGTTTACATCTACTTTAAGGTTGTTGTTTTGTCCTGTGCACAGTTCTGGCTTGAGAAGAATACAAATAATGCCATGTACAGCACTGGCTACATAACATCCCCTTTCACTTAGATAGACTGTGGATAGGAAGGATTATGTTAAGAAATGAATGAACCATTTAAAGTGTACCCAATCCCAAGAATAGAAATGTATTATATTGCAGCTTTCTAGTACTACATTTGGCTTTTTTTTCAGGCTTTTTTTTCCATTATTTCCAACTGGTGTGCCAATCACTTCCTGTCATAGAGTGACAATGCTGATTTTAACTGGAAATTATGCGGTCATGCAACACTGTACCCAAACTAAATTTATATTATTTTTTCACACAAATAGAGCTTTCTTTTGGTGGCATTTGATCACCACTTTTTTTTTATATTTCACTATATAAATAAAGAACCAATTTTTTTGGAAAAAAAACAATATTTTTTGCTTTCTGCTATAAAACATATCCAATAAAAAATCAAATTAAAATGTCATCATGAATTTTGGTCAAAATGTATTTTGCTACATATCTTTTGTTAAAAAAAAAATCCCAAAAAGAGTATATTGATTGGTTTGCATGCAAGTTATAGCGTCTACAAAAATATGGTATATACTGTATACTGGAATTTTTGGTGGTGATCAGCAACTTATAATGGGACTGCAATAGTGCAGCGGCCAATCTTACATTAACTGACACAGAATGGGAACTGACTAACTGCCGCCATTATCACCAGTGACACTGTGATAATACTATACACTGTTGATTTACTAAAACTGGAGAGTGCAAAATCTGGTGTAGCTGTGCATAGTAGCCAATCAGCTTCTAACTTCAGCTTGTTCAAGTAAGCTTTGACAAAAAAAAGCTGGAAGCTGATTGGTTTCTATGCAGAGCTGCACCAGAGTTTGCACTCTCCAGTTTTAGTAAATCAACCCCATTGTAACTGTACTAATAACACTGGCTGGGAAGGGGTTAACATCTCGGGTAATCTAGGGGGTTAAATGTGTGCCTAACAAGTGTTAATTTGTGTAATGTGAGCTGCTTTTTACTAATGTAGCCAATGGCCCCCTTAGGGGTGGCTGAGTGTTGTGGTTCACCTGATCACACTGCCCTCAATCACACTTTTCCGCACATCTGGAGTCACAGAACGTGGCTGATACTTTTGTTTTGTTTATTAGGGGAATTGAACTTGGATGGGGTAGGGATGATTATGGGATGCCCAGAAATTGAACAGTTCTGTACATGGGACCGACTATATACATTTGCCAGTATATACATCTCTCCATCTTTCTCCAGCACATCACTTGCTGACCATTACACTCCTTGTACTTCTCTCCTGCACAACACTTGCTTCTCCTGTTCCTGCACATTACTTGTTCCAGGCCCAGAAGAAAATTTACTAGGCCTTCTCCATTCCTCTAGCCTGTCTAACACATGGTGAGGCCTGCCATGCTGTGCACAGGACCTCAGAAGCAACCCATTACAGGTAAGGACAGTTGGTCCCTTAGTGTGTAGTTACACTGATGTGCTAGCTGGCCTGATGGACTACTACTCCCAGCCCATCTTCTTGCTCCAGGCCCTGTCAGCCACTCCAGCTGCGTTGGCCTTCTCCACTAACACAGCAACATAGAGTTCCCATACTGGCATCCGCATCCTTACCAGACTGTTTCTCACCCCAATCCACTCCGCCATGCCTCTAACAGCTTCCCAGGGTATTTTGCTCACCGACATCCTGACACTTGTAGTTCCACATTGGAGATCTCTCCCGAATAGTGCTCTCTCCTGCTGTCCTTTTACCTCTGCCTACTGCCTGCCACCAAGATCTCTCTCCTCCTAGCCGCACCCGAACACTCCAGGCCTGGGGTCACCCCCCCAGACTGGGAGTTTCCCCTGACCACAACAGCCCACACTACTCCATCTCCAGACTTCCACCCGAACCTCTCCTCCCAGACCGGGCTGACCCCGGGTATCCAAGGAGGCCTGCCCCCCCCCCCAACCCAGAGCGGGGATTGGTCAGGGCTCCCCAGAACACCCCAGATGACCAGACCTTCCCTCCCGGCCCTCCATCCAGAAAACACGAGAACCCTCCGGAAAGAAGTGGGAGGCCCCGATGACACCATTTCGCGAATCACCCAATCCCACCTGAGCCACTCCCAGCCCAGAATCAAAACAATCAGGCTTGACTAAATTTTACCTCACCTACCAAAAATCTCCCACTGCACCTACCTAGCATGGAGGGCGCTACACTAATAATTTCTTTGTTTCTTTTTCCTGTTCCCCTCTTTGCAGGGAGAAGAAACAGAGAGATCATTCCCTCTGTACAGAGCCCTGAATTGATTGTCAACACAGGGCTCTGGGCTGTGATTGGACACAGCGGATGAGCAGGGACCTGCTGACAAACTCCCGCTGTACAATCCCAGCGGGTGTTGCGGGAGGGGAAGTGCGGGTGCGCCCTAAACTCGGGAATAAGCAGTGATGTACCAGTATGTCACTTTGCCAGCAGGGGCCGCCTGCACGCAGTACACAGGGGGTTGGCAGCCTGGAAGTGCTTAACACCAAGTTTAGTCAAAACTAAAAAAATAATAATAATAAGCGCAAGGTACTGTACTTACAATCAATGTAAAGTGTCCCTGCTGGCTTAAAGTGGTTGTTAAAGAGGTTCTAAACCGCCATCTAAAATTTGTACCTATTGGTAAGCCTAGAATAAGGTACTGTAAACATCTCCTAAACGCACGACGTATACTGCATGCGCTCTGAAGGAACGGGCACGGGTGCCGTCCCATCCAAGCTCCGCGCTGTGGCCGGCGGTTCCCACGCGCATGCCAGTCACACGGCCCCAGAAGGAAGATGGGCGAAGATGGATGCGGCCTCCAGCGGGCACAGCGCAGGCTTCGTTTGCAGGTAAGTGTCACATGATGTGCTAGTATGTGATGCATACTAGCACGTTATGCCTTTACTTTTCAGGGAAGAAGAAAGGAAGGAAAACCCATCAGGGTTTACTTCCTCTTTAAGCCACTGAGCGTGTATGCCACAATCCTCTCTGTTATAGTAACTAATGATCCCCAGTGTATGTTTTTTTGACAAAATACGCCGCTACATACCTTATTTCAGAGCGCCGCTCAGCGCTCAAGTGACCGGCTACCTCTCTCCTCTCCAGGCCTGACAGTAAAGCGGGCAGGGCTGAGAATCCCCAGCTGATGTCAGCCAGGAGGAGAAGAGGAGGAGAGAGGCGGCCGGTCATGTGAACGCTGAGCGGCGCTCTGAAATAAGGTATATGGCGGCATATTTTTTCACAGAAACATACACTGGGGAAAATAATTTCTATAACAGAGGGGATTGTAGCATACATGCTCAGTTATTTTACCAGTAGGAGGGGAGGGCTGGGCAGCGATGGGAGCTGACAGGCAGGGAGGGGGAGGGGGAGATGAGGACAGAGGCACGTAAACTGACCATGTTGTCAGGGCTCAGCAGCCATGATATACCATGGTCAGTTTACAGAGGGGAGGGCAGAACCAGGCAGGATCAGCCAGGTATTTCAGGTAATACCTTAGATTGTAAGCTCCTTGAGGGTAGGGACTGATGTGACTGTACAATATATATGTAAAGCACTGCGTAAATTGACAGCGCTATATAAGTACCTGAAATAAATAAAAAAATAAAAATAAAATACAGGGGGCCAAATGACACAGCACAAGCACTGTGCTGTATGACACGCTTTAAGGGAACAGGATCCATTTTTTTTTTCTAGGGTTACAAACCCTTTAAGTTTTAGTTGAAATACTCTATTCTCTGATTCCCCTACCCTCCACCACTGCACCCGTAATCTTCCAGTCAGTGGAGGCTCCCCCCCTAATCCATGCACCTGGCTTCTAATCTACATGCAGGGCGCCGCATGCATGGATTCCAATGGGTTTTTTATAAGCACATGATTAGAGCTTGAGGCTCTAATTGGCTTTAAAAAAGGGTGGCCTTGGGGTGCAGAGCACGGGGAGATCCGGCAGATAGCCATCCTCATTGGAGTATCGGAGAAATCTCTCTGCTCTGCATCACAGCCAAGAGCTGACCATGTGAGTATCAACCACCGGGATGGGGGGGCGGCGTTGGGCGGTCTGTTTGGCGCCACTGCTTCCAGTGCTGTGGGGGTTCATACAAGCCGAAGGACATGTCATATGCACTCATCAAGAATGCTAACTATGCCTGTCCTTTCCACCCCCCTCCTTCATTCATTGAAGCTGTGCTATAGCTCCCATCAATGAAACACATTTTATGACTAGAGGATGGGAAGGTAAATGGTCTGCCTCCTCCATTCATAGATTGTTTTCCATTCAAATAATATATCTATCTAGCTTCTATGAATGGTGGCATGCATATGAGAGGTCTATTAGCTAGTATTAAAGTGTTACTAAACCCAGGACCCCGCATTCACTATATCTGGTCTCCCACAGTACACAGAAGATGGAAATGCAATAGCTTTAGTAAATATAAACTGCTAAATACCCTTTCTCATCAGCAGTTAGAGCAGTCTTTTGACTTCTATCAGTGTCTGGTTAAAGCTTGTAGAAGGAGTTTTCATTCCCCCCTGAGGCTGCAGGACCACTGATCCTCTGTCTGGACAGGGCTGATTGGCCCTGTGCTGATCACATGCACTTTCCCAAGAAAAAAAAAACTCTCTAGCATTACACTCCAAACTGAGCATGTGCAAATTGCCCCCAAGGCTCTGTTTCTCCTACGTTCACTGACAGACGCAGCTCTTCGTGGGGTTTATGCTTGTCCTACTAGGAGTTAACTAGGCAGGGAAAAGACAAGCTGGCCCCTCCCACGGGGCCATCCGCTCTTCCCACATAAACCCTCCACCAAGCATAGTTCATCAGTTTCAATGCCTAGTTTGCATAGGAGTTGACCTGGCTCCCTTAGGGGACTTGCAGTCCGGATTGTGACCGTTTTTTTCTTTTTATTTCTCTTTATTTTTTCTTTTACGACTTACTTCTATCAAGCAATGAAGTCTGCTATCAAGAAGCCGGCGGGGGCATAGAGGGTCGTTCGGACTCTGTACTGTCCCCGGCCTGGCCGACCGATGCGAGCCAGTCCCGCGGTATGGGGACCCGCTGCATCGTGCCCGTTCCATGCGGGTGGCCTGGGGTTACCCCACCTACGCCCAAGTCCCGGATTGCGGTCCGGTTCGGGCATTCTTTGGCTGGCAGCATCCCGCCCAGGCAGGGGCGGAAGGTCTGCAATGGGTGGCTACCCGCTACGCCCGACAGGAGTGGTGAGTGAGAGTTCCTCCCTTCCCCACCCTTTTTAGGGATGGAGGGGGGACCGACGGTCTCCCGGCAATTTTCTTTGGTAGCCACTGGTTACGGGCGCCTGGGGGCCCCTTACACCCCCCATTTACCCCGCCATTTACAGTAGTACACGTTCCCCTGCAGGTGGTTTCGGCCTCTAGAGTACACTCGTCGGCCATATTGGAGTTCCCTGCTGCTCTAAAAAACGTGCTGCAGACGTTTTTGCTTTCTCTTTGAAACGGTGTGTGCTCCTGACGGCGCAGCTCTTCTGCCGGTCCTCAGTTACAGGCAGCAAACAGCAAGTATAGCTGGGCTCTCCTGTGGGTGCTGGCGGCGGCAGGTGCAGTCCTACTTGGTATCCCTGGTGCTCTGTGGGGTGGTGGTGTGCGGCTGTGTGGGGGTGCCTCAAACCAAGTATTCAGCTGCATTTTGCTGAGGGTGGGAAGCGTCCTCCGCCCCCTTGCTCATCAGGGGAGGACTCTGATCCGGAAATAGCTTCGGGGGTCACAGGGACCCCAGTGGATTTTTCTGATGGTGAACTGGCCCCCTCGGATGGAGAGGAGGACCAGGGGGCAGCAGATGCGCGCGAAAAAGCGCTGGTATCCGCCATTATCGCTGGTATTCGCACTACGCTGCGACTAACGCAGGATGGCGAATCGCAGACATCTGCGTATGTGTGTGGGTCCACCAGGCCCCCTAGGGCCCCTAGGGCTTACCCCTATGATCATTTTTTTGTTCATCTGATCTATCGTGAATGGTAGCGTCCGCAGCATTCTTTTTCGCTGTCAAAATGTTTTTCCATCCGCTATCCCTTTGAGGAAAGTTTTTTGAAGAAGTGGGAGTCGCCTGTGGTGAACCCACCGATAGCTCATCTGAATAAGGCGACGACCATTCCTCTGCAAGGTGTCCCTTCCTTTAAGGATCCGGCTGATAGGCGGACAGAGGCGGTGTTAAAAGCTCTCTTCCTGGTAGCAGGCTCAGCGCTGAGGCCGGCCCTGGCATCCGCCATGGCGGCGTAACACCTGTCTGAGCGTATGGCGGAGCTCCAGAAGGATCTGGACTGCAGTCGCCTGATGGATGCGCCGCAGAGAGCTGACTTTTTACATCAAGGTATCAAGTACCTCTGTGATGCGGCCGTGGATCTACTGCCCATGTTGTCCACAATGGCAGTTTTTGCCGTCATTCTTAGACGGGTTCTTCGGTTACGTTCATGGTCCGGAGACCATGCGTCCAAAAAAGGCCTTGTGGAGCTCCCCTTTCAAGGTGGAAGTCTATTTGGTCCACAACTAGATGAGATCATAAAAGATTTCACTGGAGGTAAGAGCAATTTCCTCCCAGAGCCCCGGAGGCATGAGTTTCGCCATAGATAGGGGCTCCCTGCCTCGGGTCAGAAGAGGTTTTTTCGCGCCTCTGGCACAGCGGGAAAAGGGACCCAGTCCGGTAAGGGGCTGGTAAGAGGCAGTGGCAGCGAAAAACTGAAAAGGCGGAGGACAAGCCCTCCTCCGCCTGATGGGCTGCCCCCACCCGGGCTTCGGGTGGGGGAACGTCTTCTGGGGTTCGCAGACCGGTGGATTGCTCGCATTTCCGACTGGTGGATTCAGGAAGTAGTGTCCACCGGGTACAGGATAGAGTTCAACACTCTACCCCCAGACAGGTTCTTCCTATCGAACTTAGGGCTCCCAGAGGGACGCTGGGAGGCCCTCTTCGGAGCTGTCCAAGCACTCTCAGAACGAGGGGTGATTGTGCCAGTGCCTCCAGCGGAGTCGGCGGTGTGAACCCTCCTGTCACACCGATGGTCTTTATTACGATTCTGTATGTGGGTGCTGGGGCTCATGGTCTCAACTTTCGAGGCGATACCTTACGCCCAGAGCCACACTCGACTTCTCCAGCGAGCGATCCTGTCTCAGTGGGACAGGTCCCCACGGTCCTTGGACCTTCTGATCCGCCTGAACTCCCAGACCAGGGGCTCTCTGACCCGGTGGCTTCGGAACTCGGCGTTGACTCAGGGGAAGTCGTTCCTGCCCCTTCAGTGGGTGATCATCACCACAGATGCCAGCCTTTCAGGCTGGAGCGGGATCCTGGGGCAGCTATCTGCCCAGGGCCGTTGGTCTGTTCAGGAAGCACGCCTTCCCATCAATGTGCTGGAGCTGAGAGCAATCAGATTATGTCTATCTCAGTGGACACTGAGGTTGCAGGGTCGTCCGATTCGGATTCAGTCGGACAATGCCACAGTAGTGGCATATGTGAACCATCAGAGCAGAACGAGGAGTTCAGCAGCTGCGGCAGAGGCAGCTCTGATCCTGCATTGGGCGGAACGTCACGTTCCGGTAATCTCCGCCATTTACATTCCAGGCGTGGAAAACTGGCAGGCGGACTTTCTCAGTCGCCAGACGCTGGATCAGGGAGAGTGGTCTCTCCATCCAGAGGTGTTCACCCAGATTTGCCGCAGATGGGGGACGCCGGACGTGGATCTCATGGCGTCTCGGTTCAATCAAAAAGTGAAGACCTTTGTGTCCAGAACGAGGGATCCGTTGGCAGTGGCCACGGACGCTCTGGTGGCCCCCTGGGGCCGTTATCGCCTTCTCTACGCCTTCCCTCTGATAAAACTTCTACCGCGGTTGATAGGCAGGGTAGTAGCGGAGGGAATACAGATAATCCTGGTGGCTCCAGATTGGTCTCGGCGCATGTGGTATGCCGACGTGGTGCAAATGGTGGTGGACGTTCCCTGGTGGCTCCCGCTGTGATACGATCTACTGTCTCAGGGGCCCATCTTGCACCCTGCTTTACCCTCGCTAGCTTTGACGGCCTGGCTATTGAGTCCCAGGTGCTGAGGGACAGGGGAGTCGCTGACTCCGTGATCCCTACCTTGCTAAAAGCTCGCAAGTGTACTTCTCGCAAAATATATCACCGCACCTGGAAGGCTTACATAGCTTGTAAGGCGGCGGAGGGTCATAACCCTCGCTCTTATGCAGTGTCCAGGGTCCTGACTTTTTGCAGCAAGGCCTGAACAAAAAACTGGCCTTGAGTACTCTCAAGGGCCAGATATCGGCTCTGGCGATTCTTTTTCAAAGACCTTTGGCTTCGCACTCGTTGATTCGTACTTTTGTACAAGGTGTGCGACATGTGGGGCCTCGGGTGAGGTCTCCGATGGCTCCATGGGATTTGAATTTGGTGCTTTCTGTGCTTCAGAAGCCACCATATGAAAAAATCAGGGAGATTTCCTTACAACTGCTGTCGCAGAAGATGGCCTTTTTGGTGGCCATCACATCCGCCAGGCGGGTGTCTGAGTTGGCGGCACTGTCGTGCAAGTCTCCCTATCTAGTCCTGCACAAGGACAAGGCAGTCTTGCGACCTTCTCCCTCGTTTCTTCCGAAGGTGGTTTCTTCCTTCCACATTAACGAAGATATTGTTCCTTCATTGTGCCCACGTCCATCGCACCCTAAGGAATTTGAGTTGCATTCCTTGGACGTAGTAAGGGCCTTACGAGTGTATTTAGGTGCTACTGCTTCCTTTCGGAAGTCTGATTCTTTGTTTGTACGGACGGAGGGTTCGCGCAAGGGTTTGGCGGCCTCGTCGGCTACTGTCTCCCGTTGGATTAGACAGACCGGGACTCATGCATATTCTGTTCGAGGCAAGGTTCCCCCTTTTCCGGTCACGGCTCATTCTACCCGGGCTGTTAGCACTTCCTGGGCTTTCAGACACCAGGCCTCAGTGTCGCATGTGTGCAAGGCGGCCACTTGGGCCTCGGTTCACACTTTCACTAAGTTTTATAAGATTGATGTGTTAGCATCTTCAGATGCTGCTTTTGGCCGCAAAGTTTTGCAGGCGGCAGTGTAGGCGCGTCTGACGCCTCCTTAGAGGTTCTGTTGGGTACAGTTGTTATCGTTTACCCACCCCTCTTTTTGACACAGCTTTGGGACATCCCCACATGTCATGAAGAGCTGCGTCTGTCAGTGAACGTAGGAGAAAAAGGGGTTTTATTAAAACTTACCGTAAAATCCTTTTCTCCGAGTTCACTGACAGACGCAGCACCCACCCCTCTGCGCTCTGTTTCGGTACGGCTTGTTACGAACTGATGAGCTATGCTTGGTGGAGGGTTTATGTGGGAAGAGAGGGCGGCCCCGTGGGAGGGGCCAGCTTGTCTTTTCCCTGCCTAGTTAACTCCTAGCAGGACAAGCATAAACCCCACATGTCATGAAGAGCTGCGTCTGTCAGTGAACTCGGAGAAAAGGATTTTACGGTACGTTTTAATAAAATACCTTTTCTTTCAGGGGATGGCTTAGGGACAGTGGAAGAAGGGGAGGATCTGAGAAGACAGGATTAAACAGCCTTTTTACACAATGCAGAGGATTAACCCCTTAGGATCCACAGTGAGTATAACAAGAATGCTTTACTGCATATACAGACAGATTTTACTGTTGTGGGTTTAGTAACATTTGAACCCCCGCAGCACCAAAAAGTATTTCTGCAGTTTTTACCTAAACTAAGGGCGGGTTCACACCAGGAATCGCACAGGAACGTGCAGCACATCTCTGTGAGATTTACATGTGGTAAAGTGCGGTGCAATTTAAATCCATTAATTTTGAATGGGCTGAATCGCACTTGAATGGGCTGAATCGCACTTGGCCGCACAAAAAGTAGTATATGCGCTACTTTAAAATCGCACTGCAATTGGATTACATTGTATTACATTGTATTTCTGTACCATGTGTTCCAGTGCAGGCAAATGCACTACATTTACGACCTGCATCTGGGGTGTCAATAAAGTGATATTAAAAGCAGATTTTTTTTTTTTAAATAACAAACATGTTAAACCTGCCAGCTCTGTGCAGTGGTTTTGCTCAGAGCAGCCCCAATCCTCCTCCCACTGGTGCTCCTGGCCCCTCCCTCCAGCTTGCTATGGGGGCACCCGAGTGGGCTTGTTCCTGAGCAGCTGCCCTGTATGTCCATTCACACATGGAGGGCGGCTCAACCCTGCCCCCACTCTCTCCTTATTGCCTCACTGGCTGTGATTGGCAGTAGCAGGAGCCAATCACTCCTGTCTCAGCCAATGAGGAGGAAGAGATCTGGGAGAGCCGCTGCTCTCATGCACATCGTTGGATTGAGGTGGGGCTCAGGTAAGTATTGGGGAGGCTGGGGGGCTGCTGAACACAGAAGATTTTTCACCTTCATGCATAGAATGCATGAAGGTAAAAAACCTTGCACCTTTACAACCACTTTAACTTAACATTGATACCCGATGCAGATTACAACTGCAGTGTGTTTAAATGCGGTGCAGGAAACACTCACAGAACGCGGGTTCCCCGCATCACATTCTGGTGTGAATGGGCCCTTAGGCTTTAACCTCCCTGGCGGTATTCCCGAGTGTGGCTCGGGGTGGAATTTCAGTACCATTAGCGGTAACCCCGAGACACACTTGGGATTGCATCGCTGGATCCAAGGCATCATTACTCACCTTGTCCCCTGGATCCAGCGATGTCCCCCCCCCCGCTGTGTCTGCGGGCTGTGTCCTCCGCCCGATGCCTCTGTGTGCCGGGCTCCGTTCCCTGCGAGCGTCGCGTCGCACGGGGGCGGAGACCGGCGGCAAATTCAAAAAGTGAAACACACTGTACACATACAGTACACTGTAATCTGTAAGATTACATTACTGTATGAAGTCATTTCAAATCCCCTTTGTCCCTAGTGGTTTGCCCAGTGCCCTGCATGCACTTTTATATTAAATATGCCATTCTTTCTGCTTGGAAACTTGAGATTGTCCATGGCAACCAAAAAGTGTCCCTTTGCGTCAAAAGTGGTTTTTGATCAGCTAGAAAACACCGATAGTAAATAAGAATCATTTGCAGAATTGAGTGATACTGATTTCAGGAGAAATTTATCATCAGACACTGAAAGTGACGACAGCGACAATTCTGCAACTGAGCAAATTTCAGTGTTTTTGGTTTGATTACATTATTGAATACATTTTATTACTTATTATTTTTGATAATTATTTTTAGTTATTTATTATATTATAATTTATGATTTCATGTTTCAAACTTTATTATAACCGGGATGTCTACTAGACTCTTGTTTGGACAGATTTAAGTGAGTTATTCCTAAGAATTACAGGTCTACAATATAAATCGCCAAATTTCCATGCAAAATAATGGTACCGCTTTCAGCACCAGAAATCTGAAATAATCATACCGCCAGGGAGGTTAAGAGACCTAAAGGGTACAAATAAAAGACGTTCAATTTTAGGGCTGGCATAAACTTTAAGACCCCTTTCACACTGAGGCGCTTTTCAGGCGCTTTCATGCTAGGGTTGCCACTTTTTCTCCAAGCCAAACCCGAACACTTTAGTGGCTCACAGTAAGTTTTTTTTGTTTTAGTATACACTATAGGATTGTACCAGACCTGGGACACCTTTGGGCACTCCAAAGAGAATAGTAATGCGGTGCACATAGTGCCCCTTTACCCTCCTGTCAAGCCCTGTTCCAAGCCACATTTCTGTCTGAATATTGTGTCCGAGTTTCAGGTGGACTGAAACCCAGACACATGATTCAAAACCCGGACTGTCCAGGTGAATCCCAGACAGATGGCAACCCTATTTCATGCTAAAAAAAGGCGCCTGAAAGGCTCACAAAAACCTATTTCCATTAAAATCAATTAATGCTTTCACACTGTGGCAGTGCACTGGCAGGGCAGTGAAAAAACGCCCCTCAACATTGAAATGAATGGAATGCTCTTCAAAAGTGCCTAAAAACCTCTTCAAAAGCGCTAAGTGTTTTATTGTCAGTTTAGAAGCGCCTCAGCGTGAAAGGGGCCTTAGGCACTCTGATTTCTTTCACTCCTTGGACTTAATTTGCTTCCCACCTGGAAAACCCAATGAACTCTCTTCTCCAACATGAAATCCATTTTTTTCAGTGTGCATTTGTACAGTTTGTGGAAGAGAATAAATAAATTGTAAGAAGAGATGAAGCAAATTTGGTATTTTAGACAGAAGTTGTGTGGGTGTTCTCTGTTTTAAATCTTGCACTGAGCTGAAAACACTTTGCTGAAGTGAATACTGTGGGTTTAGTGTCTATCATCCCTAGTGAAGTCTTATTACACTTTTCTAATTATTTCTATTATTTTGTAATATTTGCTTCTAATATGCTTTGGCACCATATAAGTTTACTCTGTGTATGAGTTGATCATGACCTAGCCCAAGCCAATTTCAGCCAGACTGGGTGAAATGTCTTTGGGGAACAGTGGACACCAAAGTGGTCATTCGTGAAGAATTTTGGAATTGGATAGGTTACTTTAATTTTTGGGTTATTCGCAACATGTGCAAGAAACAAAATCTGATTGGCCCTAATGATGGCTGCCCCTTTTTCCGTGCTGCTTCACCATGGATTACAACAGGCTGATACCAAGCTATCATTAGCCAATCGACTGCAGCCGCTGACAAGGGTATTCTGATAGCACCAGATCCCGTTCACACTTGAGACCCCATTCACACTTGAGCGACGTTACCGGGCTGCATATTTGGTGCTTCGCCATTCATTTGAGTGGGCCTCAATCCGCTAAAGAAGCTCATGTGCTGAATTTGGCACTTGGAGTTTTGCATGGTGCATTTTTCATGTGTGCTGTCATATGGAAAACTAAAGCAAGACATGTGACTACTACTTGCATTTGGGGTGCCATTAAGCCTCCATTTACACAGGGCGCTGTTTCATCCTCCCCTGAACAATTTTTTGATAGCTAGAAGCTGGCGTCTAAAATGGCCGTTTTGCATGCCGCGTTTAGCCGCGTCTATCGGCGTTTTGCCGCGTTTGCGTCTAGGTGCGTTTTTTTTTTAAATGTTTTATTTATTTTTTTTAGAATGGAAATGCCTGTAAACGAAACGGTTCTAGATGCGAGTTTCCACGTTTAGGCCTGTTTAGCTGCGTTTACAAGCTGTTTGGCATTTCAAATGCCTCTGAACTGGCATCTGAACCCATTTGTTTGCGTTCCAAAAAAAGCCTTTAAACTCCACTGCCTAGAAACGACCCTGTGTAAATGTACTGATAAGATAACATAGAGGAAAGTTTAGGGGCCGCTGAAAAAAATGCCCAAATGCCTCAAAACGTCCGTTTACCAGCAGCAGCGTAAATGAGGCCTAAGAAGTAATGGCACCACAAGTGTGCCACGGGTT
Source organism: Glandirana rugosa (assembly GCA_018402905.1). Taxonomy (NCBI): domain Eukaryota; kingdom Metazoa; phylum Chordata; class Amphibia; order Anura; family Ranidae; genus Glandirana; species Glandirana rugosa. The sequence continues at coordinate 168,063 of BLSH010436546.1, forward strand.
TTACGCAGGCAGAAATTCTTGTTTCTGCCCACGTTTCTGTTACATCCAGGTGTGAACAGGCTTAAATCTATCTATCTATCTATATCTATCTATCTATCTATCTATCTATCTATCTATCTATCTATCTAAAGCTGGCCATGTTTAAAGTTTTTAATGTTAAGAACCTTTGCACGATTTCTTATTTCTAAGTGGGGTCAAATCAATGTTCGTATTTGACTGCAGAAACTAAAAAATTATAAGGTGCAGAACAAATTTCAATGCATGTGGTGTTCGCTCAGTAAAGTCCATTTGACCCCAAATCAAAAGGTAAAAGTAAACCAAATACGTTTGAACTACATTAATTATGTAATCGAATGTGCTGACAGTTTTTGTACAAATGTTCGTACAAGTGTTAATTTGATAATCTGCTAATTCATAAAAGCTTAAAGCAGGATTAAACCCGAAGGAAAACATTTATTACATTGCAGCTTACCAATTATCAGATGTGATGGCTGCATTGGTTTTCTTTTTTACACTTTCTATCCTTTATTTTCAGCTGGTGATCCTGCCAGTGCATCTGTTATTTTTCAACAGAACAAGCTCACCTGCAGATGTAGAAGTTGGAGGGTTGAGACAAACCATTTAAAGAGGATGTAAACCCTGCTGGGGTTTATTTCCTCTATGTTACCCTGCAGAGTAAAAGCATAATGGGCTACTATGCATCGCATATTAGCCAATTATGTGCCACTTACCTGCATTGGAAGCCTGCGATGTCCCCGATCCAGGCCTCATCCATCTTCTGCCCCTCTTCCTTCCGGGGCCACGATCTCCGTCTCTGGGACTGGCTGGAGTCATGTGACGTCACTCCTGCGCGGGAGCCGCCAGTCACGGCACGATCTCAGTGAAGGAACAGCACAGGGGCCGTTTCTTCACTGCGCATGTGCCCGATGACGTGGGCACACGCAGTACACTGCATATCTCTTAAACCGTGCAGGTTTGGGAGATATGCAGGGAACCTACAGGTAAGCCTTATTATAGGCATACCTGTAGGTTAAAGTGGTTGTTACGGGTTGACAACCACTTTAACACTGACAGGGTACAATGATTACAATGATCAGCTTTTATTTATGTAACACCTTTATCCCAAAAGGGAAAACACTGCTGTAACTGCTTACAGTCATGACCAAAAATATTGGCACTCCTGCATTTCGTGCCAGAGGCGTAACTAGAACCTTCAGGGCCCCAGTGCAAGGAACCATGAAGGGACCCCCTGACCTCAGGTCCCGTGGCCCTTTGCAATGATCCTGGGGTCTTTTCCTCCCATCGCGGGGCCCTTGAGCAGCAGGACCCCTTCTTCATGTCTTGGGTAGGGTTTCTACCATTTCTTCAAGCCAAACCCAAAGACTTCAGCAGCACACAGCAAATTCTTTTTTGTAGTATACACAATACATATATTTTGTGATTAAATAACAATTCTAATTGTATATATTTAATCACAAGAGTCCCCTCTTACCTCCACAGAGTTCCACTTAAGGCACGATTCACACCTATGCATTGTTAGTGCTTTTTGCATTTTGCAGATTTGCACTACAAAACGTGTTCCATAGGAAACCATGTTAAATGGACTGTAGTGCAAATCTGCAAAATGCAAAAAGCACAAAAAATGCATAGGTGTGAATCAGGCCTTCCACCTGAATATGCAGTTTCCCTTTTACATCTGAACTTGCAGAGTTCCCTTACACTGTAAGGGGGGGGATTGTGCAGACTCTGATTTAAGGGAGGACTCAGGGGATTTTGATTTAAGGAAGAACA
>BLSH010436546.1:185033-196682 GCA_018402905.1 Glandirana rugosa
CACAGAGCTGCTGTCTCCCCCCCCCCTTCCTCTCTCCTGCCAGATGCTGTAGAAGATGTGTCATGATGGAGAGATTGGAACAGCAAATTTGTCATTTACCGGCTCCTTCTTTTTCTGAATGGACAGAGCCAGTGATTGGCACCAATTGGTTCATTGATAACTGAAGCATATTAAACTGATTTTTACTATACTCCAGTTTCTGAATGAATGGGAGGCTCTATACACAACTATTCCTGTCCATTCATTCTGCGAAGCTGAGGCTACACAGGTGGAGATTGAGGGATGAGGTTTGTTTAGACCCATGATTCTCATCAAGGCCCCCCAACAGGGCTCCTAAAAAAATTGTAAAAAATAATAAAAATAAAATTGTAAAAGAACTAAAAAGAAATGAAGAGGTAAAAAAAATAATAAAATTAAAATAAAAATTACAATCTACTGGTACCAGCAGTGAACTATCAGGATTGCAAAGGCATTTCACCATCATGGGGAGGCCCAAAGATGGCAGAAAGGGGGCCCACTGCAGAACTTGTGAAAGAGTCCCGCTGCGGGACCGTAATAAAGAGACCCGTGATGGAAATAAAGGGCCCCAGGATCAGTGAGAAGAGGGAGGGTCCTGGCCAAGGGTCAGGGGGGCCCTTCATAATTTCTTGCACCAGGGCCCTGAAGGTTCTAATTACGCCTGACTGTATGTGATGAAAAGCCATATGCATTTCGGAGTTCATATATGCTAATTGCAGAGCCAATTCATTTACTATAGGCAGGCCAGTACAGGATGAATTATAATTTTTTTCTTATTGGTTACTCCATATAAAAGTTCAGATGACCCTGAACTTTGCTCATGTAGCTCAAAGTACCAAGTTAATGTAAAAGCCAATGTCCACCTTCCCTAGGCCTGCTGGCAATGTTTTAGTTGGGATTTTTTATTTAGTATTTAAATCAGACATTCTCCACCATTTTTCTGTGGAAGTCCTAACTGCCCTGTTGAAGCTCTGCCCAAAGGTTTGTTTTTCAGTCGATTCAGTGCTGAGATTTACCCAGTCTTCCTACAAAGTACAGCTAGCCATGGTTACCTGTTTTTGTATGCTTCAGTTAGACAAAACAGCTAGGTCACCTTTATACCCCCAACCTGTGATTGGACAGTGAAGGAGCAGCAGCAGACTCCATTAAGTTTCTAATTTAATTTAAATGGATCCAACTTTTGGGGTATCCCTCGGACCATAGGACTAAATGGGGTTATCAGCTTTAAACCATTTTATGGCATATTTTGGGATTGTTTTTTTTATGCATCTGGACAGTCTTTACTCACTGTTATCTACTGGTCCTTCACACTGCCTCCTTTTATGGGTGTAAAAATATATATACTAAACATCAGTATTTGTCACCTTATATGGCGTTTTACATTTTTTTTTTTTTAACTAATTGTGCATTAATAAAGATTTAGCTTTTTATTTATAGCCAAAGTGATTCATTTGCTGACGGGTCACACCTTGAAAGTCCCGTTTTTCTTGTTTTTTTCTTATTGTTATGGATTTCATGGGGCATGGGTGTGACTCTGAGCCCACTGTAGAATATCTCTGTGCTTGCTTATTCCAATGATTTATACCACCAAGCTGATCAAGTCTCTAGGACCTGATGGCTTGACCAATCATTACTACAAAACCCTACTCTCCCACTTATTCCCACATTTCTCCCAAGCACTTCATTTGTTGACAGATGACTCTCACTCCTCTCAAGATTCACTGCCCATATTACAGTGATTTATAAAAAAGGTAAATACCCCTCATCCTGTGCAAGATACCACCCGATCTCCCTACTTAACGCAGACCCAAAATTGTTCACTAAAACTCACACTAATTAGCTTCTCCTCATATCTTGAAGGTTATCAGCCTCTACCATGGGGGCTTCATCTCTTCAATATAAGCATGAAATAACACACTTATTCCATATAGTGACACTGTTTATTTCTGATGCCCAAACTGCCTTCAATGGGGTAAATCAGCAGTTTATGGAAATGTTCTGAAACACATTTGCTTAAAGGATAGTTCCATGAAATGAAATTGCATTATTTAGTTGACACCTATGGCAGTGGTAAGAGTAAAATGGTTCTATTCAGAGCCCTTCCAAATCACCAAAGGCTGTATACTCTCCCTTCTCCCTGGAACCTTTCCTGTATACAGTCAGATCCAGCACATGTATTAAAGGAATCAAAACAGGAAACCTTCACCACAAGATTTCTGCCTATGCAGATGATCTTCACTGTACACTCACTCATCCTCACATCTCCCTACCTAACCTTCAGTGAGCACACAGCATTTTAAAAAAATCCTTATTCCCAGGATCCTGAGACTAGGTACCTTTGCTGTGAATCCCCCTTCCTTATTTAAAAGATAAGGTTCCTTCAGTGTGTAGCGTTACCCCTGCAGGGGCTGCTGAATGTTGTGGTTCACCCTGCCCAGCCCGGCATTCACCTCTCAGACACTCCGAGACATAGAACAGTCCATGTACTTTGTTTTTTTATGTTTATTGAGGGGATTTGAACTTCGATGGGGTAAGGGGAATATGGGATGCCCAGTAAGATTTTGTAGGACTTGTTTGGGACTACTATATACACTCATGTATTTACACTCCAGTCTTCACTCCAGCACTTCTCTTGCTTCAGACTTCTTCTTCTTAACTCCTCCAGCATACTCTTACTGCAGACTATCACTCCTCAAGCACTTCACCTGCTGCAGACTATCGCTCCTCCAGCATACTCTTGCTGCAGTTCCCTGGATCAGCTATCACCACGTGGTTAGGCTTGACACTAACTCAGCCAAGCCTCTGTGAATTGCCCTTTGTAGGCAGGGACTGCGGGCCCCTATGGTGTAGAGGTAGTTCCAATGCTAGCTGTCCTCAAGCACGGCTGCTGATCTCAGTCAGCCCTCTTCAGGCCCTGCCAGCCCTCCTGGCTGCAGCTGCCCGACTCCACTGCCCCTGTTGTTACCACAGTCCTCTCCTCTGGTTATGCACACATCTCTGACTGTACTCCCTCAGTCCTCTCAGGCGTGCCTCCCCAGTCCTCCTGACTGTGCATGTCACTCACCAGCCCTCTTGGCTGCAACCGATTGTTCCTCTTCCTGGAGACTTGCCCAGCAGTTCTCTCTCCCACTGTCCTTCTCTTGTCCAGGACACCTCCACGTTTTCTTGGAGGGCCCCGTCCACACCCGAGCCCAGGCCCAAGGTCACCCCCCTCCCCCAGACTGGGGAGTTCTCATCTCTTCCACCTGACAACCCCTCCAGCTGGGCTGACCCTGGGTATTTAAGGAGGCCTGCCCCCTGCCGATCCAGGTTGGGGATTGGTCAGGGCTCCCCAGAATACCCCAGGCAGCTGCACCTTTCCTCTCCTCCTCTCTTTCAAGAACTTTCCAGTAAGCTATCGAAAGAAGAGGGAGGTCTCAGGGAGACTGCTTCTGAGTCACCAGCTCTACACTGAGCCACTCCCAGCCCAGAGTGAAAAAACAAACAGGCCTAGCCACCAGCTAGGCCTGCCTAAATTTTTCTACTCTACAGAAAATTTCTTATGGGTCAACAAATACCTCCATCTTAAACAAACTTCTCCACTTATTTAAATCCCTAGGAGGAGGATTTTACCAAATACCAAATAGCAAGTCTCCTGGTCAGACTAATAGATTGGTTCAGACATAGATATACAAACAATTGGTAACACTAGAACAATCTTTTAAACCTCTCTCCTGAAGGGACTTCCTTGGTGACACTCGCATATTCCATATCTGAAACTACAACCAACAGTCAGCCACTCCATACAAGTCTGTTTCAAAGCCCTCCAGAAGTATAATCTCTCCACCACACACTCTCCCCTATCCTTGGTAACAAAAAGTAACATTCCATGTCTTTTGATCTTGTCCAGTCAGTGCCGCCGAATCCTGCATGCTTCTGGAGGGATCCCTCCCCGATATAATTTTGATATGCAGAGTAGAAGACAATAGGGGAATAGAAGATACTCTCCCCCCCAAAACAGACAGGACGCTTACCCCAACACATGGTTCTAATAGAATGACTTTATGTTCCCAACAGAAAGTTCAACCCTACTACAAGTAGAACCATGACCCTAGATATCCTAAACTTCTCCCCCTCCTCCCTGCTACCACCAGGCCCCTTTTACCAGGCTCCCCCAGCCTTCTCCTATCCCCACCACTGACCATCTTTCCCTTGCGCTGCATCTTCACACCTCTTGTCCCATTCTGGCCCCTCCATCCACTCAGCACATATGATTTACTTGTCCACACCCCCAATTTAAATGAAAAGAGTAAATGGATTCACAATTGTTTTGCCCTATTGCCCTCTCCCAATCCTGAGGCCTCCAGGAAACATGGTACCCCATAATGAACTAAAGGCAGATAAATGGTTAGAGACCATAATCAAACGATCATGTAATTTTGTTTGTTTCTACTCTATGCCATAGTCATTGTCAGGTAATATGTACCTTCTTTGGAGATGGCTAATCCACTTTATGTACCTTGTAAATCTGTCTGTTCTGAATTGCATGCTCAAGGTCATTGTAAAGCCTTATTTTTTTTTAAATAGCAAACATATTATACTTACTTTTTCTGTGCAATGGTTTTTGCCCAGAGCTGCCCTAATCCTCCTCTTCTTGGGTACCCCACCAATGCTCCTGGCTCCTCCCTCTGCCAAGTACCCACCATAGCAAGTTGCTTGCTATGGGTGCATTCGTGCAGGCTCCCTCCCATGCCACGCTCTGTGTGCTTATCGACACACAAAGCTTGGCTCAGCCCCCTCCCACCCACTAGCTGTGATTCTGTGATCAACTATTAGAAGGGAGAGAGTGGAGAGAGCCAGTGCTATTTTGACCATCGCTGGATCGAGATCAGGCTCAGGTAAGTATAAGGGGGCTAGGGGAGCTGTTTTTTTTTACCCTAATGCAGAGAATGCAGTAAAGTGATTGTAAACACTTTTATATACCCATCAAAATGACTAGCCTCAGATGATATACAGAGATGAAAAAAATCCTCCTACCTGTTTATCTGCAGCCCTCTCTCCTCTATATCTGTTCATTTATACAGCTTGTCTGAGCTGTCAAAAAACAGGGAGCAGGGAGCTTAAATTACACACTGCAGAGCTCAGTGAGGAAAGCTCTAAGAGCTGATTGGAGGGAAGGGACACACTTCCCTTCATACAGCACACAGGAACAGAGCTGAGGCTGTCAATAACAGGCTGTGTGCTAGAGATCCCTCCCCGTCACCTTTTTTCACTCGGTGTCAGGAAAACTTGTCAGAAGTGATTCATGCTGATAGCAGAGGAATGAGGCAGCAGACCCAAATGACACTTAAGTGGAGATTTACTAAAACCGGTGTACACAGAATCTGGTGCAGCTGTGCATAATATCCGGCTTCTAACTTCAGATTGTTCAGTTAAGCTTTGACAATAAAACCTGGAATCTGATTGGTTACTATGCACAGCTACACCAGATTCTGTGCACCAGTTTTTAGTAAATCTTCCCCTTAGTGCTCTTTATTGAGACAAGTACACACTATAAAGGGATATGCGTTGTTCATATTTCATTTCTGAGGTTTAAAACCCCTTTAAGGTAAAAAACCTTCAGCCTTTAGGCTCGATTCACAACTATACATGTTGCTTTTGAGCATTTCTGCAGTGCTTTTTGCGTTTTTGTAACTGCGTTTTTGCCGCTGTTTTGGTGAAAATTGCATTTTGCTATTTTTATTTATATTTTTTACATTCACTGTATATAGCTGGTTGCTAAGGAGCGGGTCAGGAAGCCGGCCGCCACGTCCCTAGCAATGGATAAGTCATCAGCTGTCAGCAGGCTTCCCCACTGACAGATGAATGTAAACCCCCCCCCCCCCCAGGCCCTTCAGTCTGGTATGGATCTGGAGGGGATACCTCCATGCCAAATTTTTTTTTAAAAATGGCATGGGCCCCCCCCAAAATCTCCCCCCACCCCACAGAACCTTGCCCCCATATTGATGGGGTCAAGGGCCTCTTCCCGACAACCCTGACCGGCGGTAGTCAGTGTCTGCGGGCGAGGGGCTTATCGGGATCTGGAAGCCCCCTTTAACAAGGGCGCCCCCAGGTTCTGCCCCCCCCCATGTGAATCTGTAGCGGGTACCCTACCCATTCACCAAAAAAGCAGTGAAATGTAAAAAAAAAATTGTAAAACAAGAGCCGGTTTTTGACAAGTCCTTTATTTAAAAAAATAGCTCTGTCTTCCCCCAGAGCCGTCTTCTCCCACCACCGTATTTCCCCACCGCTTTCTTCTTCCTCACCACCGCTGTCTTCTTCCCCGCCGCCGGTTACCTGCTGAAAACAAAAAAGATGCTCTTCTCCTGACGCTGTCTTCCTCCATTGAGACACCCCCCCGCTGTCTGACATCTCTTATGTAGCCATGGGGCGTGACCATCCGATGACATCACCCGAGGAGCCCGCCCCCTTGTGTCATCACAAGGCTACATAGGGAGGTCAAAAACTGACTTTTGGGGTTTTTTTTACATTTCACTACTTTTTTTTGGTGAATGGGTAGGGGTACATCAATGTACCCGATATCCATTCACATAAGGGGGGGCGGAATCTGGGGGCTCCCTTGTTAAAGGGGGCTTCCAGATTACGATAAGGCCGCGCCCGCAGAGCCCGATAATCAACGGCCAGAGTTGTCGGGAAGAGGCACTTCACCCCATGTTGAGGGCACGTGGGCTGGTATGGTTCAGGAGGCGGGTGCTCGCTCATCCCCTCTCTTTCCTGATCTGCCGAGCTGCATGCTCGGCTAAGGGTCTGGTTTGGATTTAGGGGGGGGCCCACGCCATTTTTTTTTTACATTTTGGCATGGGGTTGTCCACTCCAAATCCATACCAGACTGAAGGACCTAGTATGGACTGGGGGGAACCCCACGCCGTTTTTTTCGTCAATTTTTTTAGCCTGCAATTTTTTTTTTTTACATTCAGATGTCAGCGGGGATTCCCGCTGACAGCTGATGACTCATCTGTTGCTAAGGACACGGCGGCTGACGGTTAAAACGCAGTACTAGTACTTGCATTTTGGATGCGGGTCCATTGAAGTCTATAACATGCAAAACATTGCATTTTGCGGGGAAAAAAGTCCCCGGCCCTTTCCAAAAACGCAGAGGCACAAAAATGCATTGATGTGAATGTGTTCCCTAGGAACCCATGTTAAAAAAAATCCCTGTTTTTCTGAAAAATGCAAAACGCATGAAAAAACGCATTAGTGTGAATCGAGCCTTAGAACCACAACAAAAGTGACTAGAGAGCAAAGGTACATCATTTATGAAGTAGCCTAAAATAGCCAACAAGTACATGGACCTTTATTATTTCAGGTACTTATATATCGCTGTCAATTTACACAGTGCTTACAATCTAAGGTCCCTAACTCACATTCATACATATACTAGGGCCAATTTAGACAGGATCTAATTTTACCTACAGCATGTCTTTGGAGCGTGGGAGGAAACCGGAGTACCTAGAGGAAACCCACGCAGGCACAGGGAGAGCATGCAAACTCCAGGCAGGTAGTGACGTGGTTGGGATTTGAACCAGTGACCCTTTTGCTGCCAGGTGAAAGTGCTATCCCCTACACCACTGTGATTATGCCTGAGTCCAGTCTTCCTATTTTATTGCATGGTTACTTTACCTGTAAAGTAATATATTTAGTATGCTTGATTCCGCTGCTGAGAATACCAAAGCTGTCATGATGAATTTGTTCTTTGCACTGATTGTTTTCTGCCTCTGTTGCTTTGACATTTTTAGATTTTATGAGCACATTTTAAGAACTTACCAGTGGAAGAAAACAGGCTTTAGCGGTACCATCTGATTATAATAGAAATCAAAGGTTGGTGACTAGGAACATTGTTTAATTGACATTTATTGATTTTTATTTTTAGAATCATGAGCACAAAGGGAAAGTCATTGTTAAACTACAAAGCTTTTCTCAATATTTTAGAATTGAGTTACTGAGTTAGAGCTTGTTCACACCTATGCAGGTTGCAGTTTGCATATTGCAGGTGCATTTTGCATTTTGCAATACACTTTTTGATCCATTAAAGTCTATGGAACCAAAAACCAGAAAAAAAGTCCCTGAACCTTTCCTTAAAATGCACAGATGTGAACGTGACCCAGAGGGATCCATGTTACATGGACTGTAGTGTGTTTCTACAAAACTGAAAATGCACTAAAAAATGCATAGGTGTGCACCAGGCCTTAAAGGAAAGCTAAGAGAGAAAGAAGGCATAATAGTAGGAAAACTATAGGGGTAACAGATAAATTGTCTGCACCCAAAGACTAAAAGTGCTTGTCCTTTGTAAATTGGAAAATGTTTTCTTAAATAAACAGTTATATTTAAAAAAGTGCCTGTTTATAATGTGGCCTCTCAGGCTTCCTATGCCTGCAGTGACATAGGTGGCCAGAAGTGTCTGATACATCTCGAAGATGATCATAGGTGTGTCCTAAAATTGTCTCAAAATCAGTTCAGGCAAGATCAGACAACAATGATTTAAAGCGGAGTTCCACACTGTTTTTTGTTTATTAAAAGTCAGCAGCTGCAAAAAGTGTAGCTGCTGACTTTTAATAAACAGTAACTTACCTGTCTCCTGGTCCAGCGACGGCTGCTCCCGAAGCTTTGCTCGTCTCCCCGCTCCTCCCGATGACCTCGCCGTTCCTAGTGTGGGCACTCGGCCTGGCTTCACGGCCGGGCACCCACTGCGCATGCGCAAGTCGTGCTGCGCATCCCTAGTGGCAAGGCAATCTTCTGGGACCTGTGACGTGTCCCAGAAGATTGCCAGGAGGGAGGGGCCGCCTAGGAGGAGAGGAGGAGTCGCCTAGGCGGCCCAGAAACCTGGGGACACACCCCCCCCAAAAAAAATTACATGCCAAATGTGGCATGTAAGGGGGTGAGGAGTGCTTAAAGCGGAAGTTCCATTTTTGGGTGGAACTCCGCTTTAATGACTAAGGATACCTTTTTTTTCAAATCAGGTACATTTTTATTGCCAAAACAAAAGATATCACATTGTATCCATTGTTTCTCAAGCTTTTCTCAGTCAAGGCACCCTTTAACCACTTCAGCCCCGGAAGGATTTCCCACTGTAGGACCTTTTTTTCCCCACTTTTTGCGATTCAGCACTGCGTCGCTTTAACTGACAATTGCGCGGTCGTGCGACGTTGTATCCAAACGGAATTGACGCCCTTTTTTACCCACAAATAGAGCTTTCTTTTGGTGGTATTTGATCACCTCTGCGTCACTTCTGATCACCGCTATAAACAAAAAAAGAGTGACTTTGATATTAGGGCGGACATGTCGGACATTTTTTATACTTTTTTGGGACCAATAACATTTATACAGCGATCAGAAATTTAAATATCCACTGATTACTGTATAAATGTCTTTGGCAGTGAAGGGGTTAACCTGCAGGGGGCAGGGAGGGGGTTAACTGTGTTCCCTAGGCGTGTTCTAACTGTGAGGGGCTGGGCTGCTATGGATATAAGAGATCTAACTGATCCCAGTGACAGGGATCAGTAGATCTCTTATATGCCACCTGTCAGAATAGGCAACTGCCGTGTTTACATCAGCGGTTCCTCGTTCTTTGCCTCTTGCAGCTCATCGCGGCTCATCCTCCAGAGTGCGCCGGGCACGAGATCGCGCCGGCAGCAGCGCGCTCTCGCCCCCATGCGTGAATCGCCGCCTATTTACGGCGATTCGCGAGACTCATCCACATTGACGCTGTAAATAGACTGTGCGTGGTCGGGAATCAGTTAAAATTATGGACAATCTCAAGGCACCCTCCAAAATTATTAACAGTCTTGAGGCACCCTTTAAAAGTATTTACAGTCTCGAGGCACCCCATTCTAAAATGTTAAAACTATTCTAAGAGTTTTACACAATGCAGTGACATCCACACGTAGGGCACCCAGTGTTAGAGGTGATTTATTTTTCCAAAGCAAATACACTTTTTGCAAACTAGTACTGACTAGTATTCCAGTGTATATCCGTCACTCAGTTTTCCTCCATCACTCAGCTAATGTAAGCCAAACGCTGAAGGAGGGGGGCAAGGGAGGGTCAAACAATGATGTTATGCAGGCGACTGACATCCTCTTTATCAACTGATGGTGTCATTGATCATTAGAAGGTCAGCAGGTAGAAGGTAGTGGTGCACAATGAAAACCTGTGGCTTTGTATAACTATAAGTAAGGCTTCATCTACCCACTAGCTTGTATACAATTCTTTGGCAATTTTTGGGCATTTTGCCAAGACACCCCTGAAGAAACCTCAAGGCACCCCTGAAGAAACCTCATGGCAACCCAGGGTGCCAAGGCACCTGGTTTAAAAAGGCTGGTATGGACAGTGGGCCTATAGGCCCCATTAAAATGAAGTAGTACAGAATGTATATAGAAACTCTAAACACGTTATTATATGGGGCTTCCGCACCCAGTTGGCAACTGTCCATGCAAACAAGAATATCTGGTATATCAGAAATATATTCCCACTAATACAAATCAACATAAAACAAGTAGAGAAATAAAACAAAATAACATCCTGGAATACAATTGACCCTGTACAAGAAGATCAATAAAGGCATAAGACAATAAATACATAATTATTGAAAAATAACTATACTGCCTACCCACATAGTAAGTATATATAAACCGTCAAGACTAAATGAGTATTCCATTAGTCATATGACAACTAAATCTGCAGCAATCTAGTAAGAGTAAGTTGTGGGGGTGCCACCCCAGGGATGTCCAACCAACATTGCCAGATGTTTATACATTTGTTTGATGAATGTCTGCAATAATAAGTACCGTATTTTCTGGTGTATAAGGCGACTAGGCGTATAGGACGACCCCCTAATTTTCCAGTTAAAACCCGGTAATACAGTACTGTAGCTTTGGCTACATATAGAACATCCCTGTGCTGTAATAATGTACCACACTGAGCCAATCACGGCAAGAGAGGTATTCTATTAATGCATGCAAAGCCTGCTCGGATTGGCAAAGGTTGTAATAGCATGCCTCTCTAACTGCCAATCCGAGCAGGCTTGTATATAATACACCGCTCACCATGATTGGCTCAGCGCGGTATACTGTATGTAGCCGAAGCTACATACAGTATTACAGCACATCCAGCGGGCTAAAAGATTAATAGGGACGTTCTGTATGTAGCCGAAGCTACAGTACAGTCACTAGTGGGGTACCACAAGGTTCTGTACTGGGTCCTGTTCTATTCAACCTATATGTTAGTGATATAACTAAAGGTTTGCTGGGCAATGTATGTCTCTTTGCTGATGGTGATCACTGACATGACATCGAAGCCGATGTATGTCTTGCAGGGATAATTAGAAAATCGGGCGACCTACACGACATTATGACATACATCGAAGCCGATGTATGTCATATGGCGCGACTCGGTTAGTACCACTCGCCACATAATATATGTTCGGACGAGCCTAACCGTCAATCTCTCCGTACGATAATGTTGGAAACGGTTAGGCTCGTCCGAAACGTACGTAATTATCTTATGGAGAGAACGGCACTAACCGAGTCACACCATGTAATAATGTCGTGTCCCTACAAGATATACATCGGTTTCGATGTCATGACATAATGGCCCAAA
>BLSH010436546.1:196692-208259 GCA_018402905.1 Glandirana rugosa
AAAACAATGGGCAGAGACTTGAGCACAAAAAGATATTGATAAAATAGAACGAGTTCAGAGACGGGTAACAAAAATGGTGAAAGGTCTGGGGGATAAAACATATCAAGAGCGACTTCAGGAACTTAATATGTACAGTCTGGAGGAAAGAAGGGAGAGGGGAGACATGATTGAAACCTTTAAATACCTCAAGGGGGTGAATAAGGTTCAGGAGGGCAGTCTTTTCAATATGAAACCAAAATCAAGAACACGGGGACATGACCTCAAACTAACTGGGGGGAAGTTCAAAACTAATCTTAGAAAGTATTATTTTACTGAAAGGGTGGTTGATGATTGGAATAAGCTACCAAAAGAGGTTGTGAGACAGTCAACAGTAAATGGCTTCAAACATGCTTGGGATAAACATAAATCCATAGTCAGACAACAAGGTTAATGTAAAAAAAAAAAATAAAAAAAAAAAATAAATAAATAAAAAGGGGCAGACTCGATGGACTACTCAGTCTTTTTCTGCCGTCACTTTTCTATGTTTCTATGTTTCTATGTTTCTAGGTTAGGGTAGTATATGGACAGGTTAGGTTAGTATATGGACAGGCTAGGGTAGTATAGGGACAGGAAAGGGCAGTATAGGGGAGGCTAGGGTAGTATAGAGACAGGCGGAGCGGCCCAGGGGGCAGTTGTCATGACACACAAAACTGCTGGGAAAAAAATCTTGGTCGTCAATTTGCTGGGTAAATAGAAGAGAAGGAGAGGCAGCCGTGGTTCAATCTGCTGCCCCCCTCAAAGTGCTGCCTGGGTCCAATGGGCCCACTTGGACCCATGGTAGGGCCTGCCCTGGACATCAGCCAGGCAAGCCTTTAACAGGAACACAGCAGAGAATATTTAGACAAGCTTTCACTTAATTGTCCCTTTATCCCATATGTTATGTTATGCTGTGTATTTCCTGTTATCCTGCGTATTTCTTGTGTTTTCCTTGTAAAGCGCTTTGGGAAGCCACCTTTAAAGGCGCTATATAAAATAAATTGTATTATTATTATTATAATAGTTGAGACAAGGATACCTTAAAGTAGATGTAAACCCTAAATTAATGATCTTTAATTTGCTAAAACACCATGGGGTTGATTTACTAAAACTGAAGAGTGCAAAATCTGGTGCAGCTGTGCATGGTAGCCAATCAGCTTGTTCAACGAAGCTTTGGCAAAAAAACTGGAAACTGATTGGTTTCTATACAGAGCTGCCCAGATTTTGCACTCTCCAGTTTTAGTAAATCAACCCCCATGCATCATAAAAAGTTGCCACGCCAAATGCCCACCTCTACATCTCCGCCAATCAGAAGAAGGCTTGTATTCATTGATAAAAAAATACAACAATCCTCCTGAAGGGCGGAGAAGCATTGAACCCCACCCTCTTTAATTCTAGCAGTAGACAGGACTGGTTATTGTATGTAGCTAATGCTACTACAGCCCTTTACAGCACACACAGCGGCCAAATCATTCTGTAATGGAAATAGTTCAGTTGTGTCAGCTTGGCCCATACTAACTATCTAAAGTGAAATTAAACCTGAAATTCCACATTAGGCCCCATTCACACTTGTGAATGGGACCACTGCCGATTACAGAAGACCCAGAGGGGGGTTCTGGCGATTAGTTGCTGACAGCATCCCTATTGAAAGCAATAGGAGGTTGACAGCTCCCACAGCTAATCATGCCCACTTGCATGTAATCACTCAAGGACACGAGTAATTAAGTCTTTATAATAAAATATACATTTTCCTTCAGGTTAATGCTAAATTCCAGACAGACAGCTAAATAAACAGATAAAAGCCTTATAAGGGATCTCTTTTACCTGACAGAGAATTTGTATTTTGTACATCCAGTCCTGAGATTTACACAGCTCTTCCATACAGCACATTATGGTCTGGCAGGGAAGGAGTCCTGATCTTTCTCTATTCAGGTTTTACATTCATTTAAAGCAAAGTTCCAGCCTCAAAAATTTTTTTTTAAAAGTCAGCAGCTACAGATACTGTAGCTGACGACTTTTAATAAGGACACTTACTTTTCCAGGGATCCCGCGATGTCGGCCCCCAAAGCCAATTCGTCCATTGGCTCGAGTGCAGGCGTCGCCATTGCAATTAAGGGAAACTAGCAGAGGGGCCTTCAGGCTTCACAGCGGGTTTCCTACTGAATGGCGCTTTCTGAATGGCCCGTCATCTTCTGGGAAACACACAGGTCCCAGAAGACAGCGGGGGGCAAAGGAAGGCAGAAGAGGAAATTACATACCTCGCCGTGGCAAGGTTAGGACGGAAGTACACCTTTGTACTTCAAAAAAGATAAGGGAAAAAAAATATCAAAAAACTATGGGGGGGGGGGTATGGTCTTTAGTTTAAGACCTAGTTGTATATTGGGTGGAACTCCGCTTTAAGCCAGCCATAGACAGTTCGTACACTTTTTGTAGCTGTTGACTTTTAATAAACACAAAAAAGAGTGGAACTCTACTTTAACGCAATTCATGACCCCTTTTTTTTCTCCAGGGCTTGGCAAATGCACAACTTTTGTAACTACTGCCAGTAACATTGACAACCGTGAGATACTGAAGTTGATTTGCTAAAGACAAATAGGCTCAGTGGCACTTACCCCATCTAAGTTGGGGACAGTGCTCTGTGCCCCGAGCCCATCCTTTTTCTGGCTCTAATCACGTGCTTCAAAAACAAAAAAAACCCCATTGGAATCCATGCGTCTGGTGCCCTGCATGTAGATTAGGCGGCCAGACACATGGATGGGGGGGCCGCGCCCACGCGCCCCTAATGGACAGTCCACCACTGAATAGGCTATTCCTCTTCCAAGGGAATTTGCACTTTGCAAGGCCATTTTCCCCCAGAGCTTAGTAAATGAGGTGAAGCTCTCTTGACTTGCTGTTGTTCTTTTATTTTCCTTGCATTATTGGGTATTCTTTGCATAGTGAAACGTCACCACGATCACGAGTCAGTGGCAAATTCCCTTCCTAAGTACAACTTTCCTTGAAAATCGAACAGCTTTTTGCCATTAGTAAATCAAGCCCATTGTCCCATGGATGAAGTCATTGCTGTGCTCTCTCCTATAAGCATATTCACTTTGTTGTGAAGCAACAAAGAGTGAGAGCACTGTGCAAAGCTATATAGCCTTGACTGCTTTGGAGTGATGACCCTCCCAAGTATAGTTAGTGTGCTTCTATACAGGTGACTACAGAATGCAAAAATACAGATAGATAGTGATATTTATCACAGGTACTTATACAGCGCTATCAATTTATGCTGTGCGCTTTACATATATTATACATTCATATCAGTCCCTGCCCTCAAAGAGCTTACAATCTATGGTCCCTAACTCACATTCATACGTACTAGGTTCGATTTAGGCAGGATCCATTGAACCTACCAGCATGTCTTTGGAGTGTGGGAGGAAACCCATGCAGGCACAGAGAGACCATGCAAACTGACAGCCTTAGTGCTGCTGCTGCTGCTAGGTGAAAGTGATAACCACTCAGCCATGGAGCTGCCCATATTTAAATACATTTATATTTTTTATTAATACATAACTGAATTAGATAGCACATTTATTTCTATAAATCTACCTTAAAGCGGTTGTATGCTCATATAAAAAAAAAACCTGTAAGGCAAAGGCATAATGAGTTAGTATGCACCGCATACTAGCTCATTATGAGATACTTACTTCAGAACGAAGATCAGACAGGGCTGCCCGATCCCCACAGAAGGAGCGGACATCTTCCCTCGGGGGATACTTCCAGGCATACACACGGGAGCCCTTCTGTCCGGCAAGGTCTGGCGCTATGCGCCGGGCCTTCCCCAGGCCATCACTGCGCATGTGCCGTCTGCATGCAAGGTGAATATTTCCTAAACCATGTAGGTTTAGGAGATATTCATTTTACCTACAGGTAAGCCTTATTATAGGCTTCCCGGTAGGTAAAAAATAGATTTTAGGGCATACAACCGCTTTAAGTCCAGTCTAAAAATACAGAAAAATAAATGTCTTTACAGAGTAAAACACAGTAGTTCCAAAGGAACTAGCTGGCTGCTATTACTACAAAGCAGGTAAGTAAAATATATAATGCAAGCATTCGTGATGGTGCTGATTTACTAACCACAGAGCAAATGAAGTGCAGCAATAGTCTATAGAAAGTAACTAGTTGTTAAACATAACTTTTCCATTTTTTTTCCCAGTGTTTGGACACCAGTCCCTTTATGAGAAAATCTTCCTGCACATTGAACATAAATATAAAGGAGAGGAGAGGGGGGAAAAAATTGGGACTTTATATGAAGACATGGCCTGGTAAGGCCATCCGCTTCCATCCCTAGCATATGTACAAATTCGTTCTTGCTAAGCAAAAACAAATGGGAGAGTGGGACTTTAAATGAAGCACGCGGGGGATACAAGGTAGACTGATGGATATAATAAAAATTGTTTATTGATGTATAATAATTTTTGTGCTATTGCATATAATCACATACAGATAATGAGTCAATCATCAATGCATTTAGTCACATCCAAACAATGGATCATGGAAAGTATCAAACATAGACAATTATACAAAGTCATAATAGTAGGTAAAATTGGTAATTAGCACAGTATATATCCCCCATCCATCAAGTTCAGGTATATACAGACTGGTACAAACATATACACAGAGTAAGCTGCATGACCTAGGACCTCTCTATTCCTATGGAGAAGGTAAGGGATATGACCAAAAAATGAGAACACATATATTACGTAACACACAGCAGCTGGTATCTCTACGCGTTTCGTGGCTGTATGGCCACTCATCAGAGCAGGCTCGTGTTGAATCTAGAGGAGTTATTGTAAAATTAACAGTTAGTAATATAGAGAATTGGGGGTATATACCCCTACAGAAGCTAATCTTCCAACTTACAACACTCGATTGATAGTGGTAATTTGACGGGACGAGAGAACCACCCAGGGGGCATCAGGGCCGGGAGCTGTGGCAGGGGGCAGAAATGGCCGGAGCCTCGCACTGGCAGCGCCCAAGGTGGATGAGGGCATCACTGTAGTGAACAGGAACCCAATATTGGTGACAGGTGGTTGCTGTGAGCTGTGAAAAAATGGGGGTGAATGAGTAACTGGTGTACATATGATGGGTGCGTGGTATAGGAAGGGAAGAAAGGCAAATAGGGAGAGCAGATGAATAAGGATGAGCATATACAAAAGAAGGGCTAAATATGCACAAGATAAAGGGGTCAGAGGGACCCAGTCAGTGAAAAGAACTGTTGGGGGAAGGAAGGGGAAGTTGGAAATTAGCCAGTGACAAAGATGAGGGAAGAAAGAGACCCATAAACCAAAATAGAATGAACATAACATGGGTGGAGCAGTGAAAGTGATGTTTGAAATACCTGCAAACATGGAAGGCTGTCATTGTGTTGCATCTGTATCTGTATGTGATTATATGCAATAGCACAAAAATGATTATACATCAATAAACAATTTTTATTATATTCATCAGTCTACCTTGTATCCCCTGCATGCTTCATTTGTTTTTGCTTAGCAAGAACGAATTTTACTGTACATTGAACAGCATGGCCATAAAGAGGGACACTGTCCATGGTACTGAACACAGGAGACATTACAGTACCTACAGTCAATTCACTAAGAATATTAAATGGCACCATAAATCACCTATCCAAGAGACACTACAGCTTCTACCATCTTTTTTCCATAACATTTTTATAGCTTCACAAAATGGAACAAGTACCATTATGGTCAATATATAATTCTCTAAAGCCTTTGCATATCCTCGCTATCATCTTCCGTTCTACAGCAGTTAAGGGAGAAATAGTAGGAGAGCAACCTGTGGAACAACAAATCATGGGATTGCTTGTCAGTTGACATAATCAATGGTTCATTTCTGTTTTTTTTTATAACACTTTTAACAACAATATGCAGTAACTCAATAATAAAAATAGTGAAGTGCTCGCCCAAATAAAAATCTACCAAATTTACATGTAAACACACAGAACTTATAAAAAGCGCATGTGCTATAAATAAAGTCATATGATTGATGATGAAACGTGTTGCGCATGGCCTACAATGTCATCACGTACCAGTGAAGCCAATACACTACCTAGAGAGGTGCTAGCAACTGGGAAAAACGAGGAGAGAGCGGGGAGAGCGGAACACCATGGATTCTAGTATTGTACAGTGTTCAATGCCCGTGTGTACCAGAGTATGTACACCTGCTATGTGAGTTTTATTCTTTTTAAATAAATTCTTATTTGAAACGGTAAAGCACTATATAGTCCCTTTCTTTTACATGGGACATCCCATTTGAGGACTGTTTTTTGAGGGAGAGGAATCGGTGAGCTGACAGTGATCAAGAGAATTTAACCCCTGTGGGAAAGGCGTAATTAAACCCATATAGCGTCGCATAGGGAGGTGAGAGCATAGATTGGATGGTGGAGGGATACACAATCGCATGAAGATTGCAGTGGTTTTGCAAAGAGGACTTTCCCTACCTTGGTTAATGCACTTTCATGGCCTTTAACATTACTAAGCACTTTATTATTGTTGAATATTGTTGATTCAAAGAGGATATATGGTATAAGAGTTTATGTTATTTGCACTTTGCATTTTATTTTCTGACACTTAGTATAAGATGTTCACCTGGATCAGGTGATCCTGTGTATATACAGTTGTCACGCACCTGGTGGTGGAGTCTGTCTTGTGCAGGAAACAACCACTCTTGCGGCTCTGGTTCAGGAACCCCTGATAGGACAGACAGGAAGTTCGGGAGCACAGAGGGGCACGAGGGCTGGACTGGTCCACTGGTGATGATGTGAGCGGTCCGGTAGAGCTCGTGCAGTCAGTAGAGTAGTGGTGCACGCCGGGTCGGCAACTAGCTGGCAATGCGGTACAGAAGGAGCAGGCAGGAGAGTAGTCGAGTGCAGACAGGGTCGTCAACAGGCGGGCGGCAAGGTACACAAGGAGCAGGCAGAAGAATAGTCGGGCACGCTGGGGGTCGATGCAGATGGGGTCAAGACAAGCCGGGTCACAGGAACAGATAACAGGTAGCCAGTAGCTCAAGAACACACTAAACGCTGTAGAACGGACAGCACTTGCTACAGGAAACCCACTGTTTAAATAGAGCTGCCCAGCACCGCCTCCTCTGGGAGCGCGAGGAAACAACAATCAAATGCAAACACGCCCTCAGCACAATCTTCTCCTACCATTAGTATATTAATTTCGTAAGCACATTTGTTTTATAGCACATGCACTTTTTATAAGTTCTGTGTGTTTATATGTAAATTTGGTAGATTATTAGTTGGGCGAGCGCTTCACTATTTTTATTATTGCATTTCTATTGGGTATGGTACAGCAGTGAATGTTAAGCAACAATCGCCGGAGGGTATAATTGGAGTGTTTCACATATCAAGTAGCGCAGTGATTTTGTATTTTATAAATATGCAGTAACTCATAGCATTTTTAACAGATTGGGGCTTATTTATAAAGCAGTGAGAGTAAGATTCAGTGAACATTCACTGGTAAATAATTCACCCTATTCAATAAGCATATTTGCCTGGAAGATTTACCTGCATGTTTACAAGATCACACAACATTCAACATTTAACAACATCTGGTGTTCAAAGGCACTTACTGTGCTACTCCACCTATTCATAACCTGGTGCATGTGACCCCCCCATAACCACATACAGGGTAAAATACATTTAACTATATTGTAAAGCGCTGCGCAAACTGTCGGCGCTATATAAATCTTGTATAATAATAATAATAATAATAATAATAACTATATTACTAAAACTGATATAAATAAATAAATCTGTACGTTATTAACCACAGTTCCTATTAACAACTTTTTTTCTTAATATCATTAAAGTGGAACTACACTGTATCTGAGCACCACAAACAGATGTGCAGAATGGAAAAATTTGTTTAATTTCAGATAGATTTGTAATGTTACTAATTTTGTTTTGTTGATTCATTCGGAATTAGTTTAGTTTAGTTTAATTTCATTTATTCATTTTCTAACAAATTCCAAATTTTGGAAACAATTCGACTTTGGTCAAAAAATGATTCACTGATTCGAATCAACATAGGGGCAAGATGCTTTGGGTCGGGGGGCAGAGCCCCTGCCATAAAGCACCCCCCCCCCATGTTGAGGGCATGTGGCCTGGTATAGTTTGGGGGGGGGGGGGACTCATTATTATTTCATTTGAACCTCCGAAAAATGAAAAATTGCAAATTGCACATGTCTAACCACAAACCAAAAACTCTTTTTCATTTATTTTTCATATTCAAAGCAAAATCACCCATTCATCTATGTCTCCATGTTTATTCCTGGAATCCATCCTTAGCTCAGGCATGCAGGCTTTCCGTCAAAATCGGCGACCCATCAAATCTGGTAACAGAAGTGACGTTCCGTCGCCGCCATCTTGGTACACCCTGCACTCGTCCGCAGTAAGGCTACAGTTAGCAAGCTGACATCTTTTTACACCCACCAAAGTCTTGCATTTTGCACTTATTTTTACCAGTAAACTGAGCTTATATAGTGAAATACAGTGTAGCGCCCTGGTCTTGAACAGGGATGCTGTGAAATCTAGTTTGCTAGGTGGTAACTAGCCTGGCCAATTGTTAGGGGATCTCCTGATTCTTTTCCTAACTCTGAGTTTGATGCACCTCTCTCCTCTGTCATTAGGTGGCACTGCTTCTTATGACATTAGTATGATAAGGCGCATATGGACCTGGAATATAAACGGAAGTTTGCTTTAGCCAATTGGCAGGGGTTTATTTGGGCCCCATAGCTTGCTGGGAGAGCCTATTTATTTGGGAGAAGTTAGGTGATCGGTGCTCTCTGCCATCTGGACGGCTGTCTGGGTGGATGTGTGTTGAAAGCTCCCCGCTGCTAGGCCAGAAGCCTGAGGCCTATCCGGGAGTTCCTGGTTCCTAAGCAGTCTGAGGCCTACCCAGGACAAGAAGGAGCAGCGGAGGGTTGGGGCTTCATGTTGGAAGCCTAGCCAAGTTGCATGGGTTCTGCCGACCGGAGAACCCCTCTTTGTGAGAGGTGAATGGACAGAGTTTGTAACGGAGGACAACCATTCCTGTCGCCATAGGCAAAGCGTGAACCAGGGTCAGAGGTAAAGTGGAAATTCTCGCCCTCAAGGAACAACGCTACTGTTATTAGAAGCCAGAGTTCAGAGTCTGAGAGAGAGTACCAGAGCAGACTTCTTCACTGACCAGGACGGTGTAGAAGTTGGGAAAACCTCAGCGGAAGTCAAGCTAGGGACCCAGCAGGATAGCAAGGGGTGACACTTACAGGAAAGTTCAAAAGTTGGGCTGAAGAGCCGAGAAAGGGACCCAGCAGGTAAGACTAGGTGGTGCTCGAAAGATACAGCAGTTGGCTGTGCGAAGTTCAAGGGACCTAGTGGCAGTGGGAGTCCAAAGAGTCTTGTTAAGGGACTATGAGTTCAAGTTCAGGAAGCCGCAGCAGGAGCCTGTGAGACAGAGACCAAATCTAGTTCAGCTGAACTCGCATCATTTCATTCCCGCATGTCAGTCCCGATTTCAGGTGCGATTTCAGAGGCATCTGTGCGGGTTGCTTCACAGAAGTCAATGGAAATCGCACCTGAAATCATCAAGAGTAGCACAGAAACTACTTTTGGAAATTGGTTCGGCACCCCAAATGCAGCGTCACACCAATTAGTATGGTGCCATTGCCGGCAATTGCCGCCAATTTGGCATGCGATTTGACATGTTATATCGCATGCCAAAACGCACCATTGTAAACCAGGGCTTAGACAGATTTGTGAACAATATTTGAGAGAAACAGGCCTTTTGTGTACATAGAAAAGGTCGTAGTTTTTTGCGGTGAGCTCATGATAAATAGGGGCAAACACAAAAGTGTTGCGTTTATAATTTTGCTCAGTGTATTTACTAATGCTAGCAGCATGAGGAATAAAAATAGACAATATTGATTGAGAAAGTTTCACTTTAAAGTACCCGGTCTGAGGCACTCATGTTGCTGCAACTCACACATAGCCAGTGCTGCTGCTGTTCTCCCTCTCCTGAGCTACCAGCAAGGAGAGAAAGAGAACATAGGACACTTGTATGGCTGTGCTGCAAGGCTAAAGGAAAACCCCACCCACCACCTGGGAAAACAAAGGAAACAGCAATGCTGTTGCTGTGCAGCCTGGAAAAGGACAGAG
This sequence comes from Glandirana rugosa, assembly GCA_018402905.1. NCBI lineage: Eukaryota > Metazoa > Chordata > Amphibia > Anura > Ranidae > Glandirana > Glandirana rugosa. The sequence continues at coordinate 206,912 of BLSH010436546.1, forward strand.
TCTGCTGAGGGAAACTATGACTTGTAGGGAATACAGTCCCCAGGGAGACTGAGCTTGTATTACAGAGTGGTGCTGGAACTACAGATCCCAGCATTGCCGAATCTCTGGTCAAGAGAAAAACTGTTCCTTGGCTGAAGGCCGTCTTATAGAGGCTATGGTAGGATACACCATGCACATCTGGTGCAGCTGTGCATGGTAGCCAATCAGCTTCTAACTTCAGCTTGTTCAATTAAGCTTTGACAAAAAAAAACCTGGAAGCTGATTGGTTTCTATGCAGATCTGCACCAGATTTTGCACTCCCCAGTTTTAGCAAATCAACCTCAGTATAGCAGTCTGATGACAGGTTGATTTGCCACAGTTTTGGGGATGCAGAGAGGCTGAGTAGAGGACATCTCCTGGTCTGAGGGAATGCCATTGTTGAGTCTGGTGTTGCCGCCTGATCGTGAAGAGGACATCACTGCAACCGACAACACTTAGGCCTGTACAGAGCATGGAAGGAGACCTCACCTCAGGAGCTGAATAGTAGTGCCCACATGGGACATTGTTAGGCATGTATACCAGGATTCAGAGAGATTTAGGTGTTTGAGCATTCCAAAGCCAAATTTGGGCCCCAACACATGGGGACACATTTGGCCAATGGGAAAGTGATTGCTAGAGACTGTCTGGTCACCAGGGCCAGCTTAAGCAATAGGCGGGATAGGCAGCCGCCTAGGGCGCCAGGACAGGAGGGGCGCTAAAATCCTTGCCGACACAGTGACCCCACTTCCCGCACCGCTCGCTGCTATGACACACCGAGCAGATCGGAGCTCGGATGCGGGATAATAATAAACAAGCGCCGCTGGAGCAGGGGGCAGCGTCTGCGTGGGCAGCTGTGGGAGGAGCGTTTCCCTCCTCTCCCTGCTCTGTGTGTAAATAGAGAGCGGCTATCTCTGGTGTTCTGGTGAGAACGCCCCCCTGCGAGATGTGTGTCATAGTCAGTGACACAGTGAGAGCGGAGAAAGCCAGGCCAGCTTACAGAGGAATCGGCTCCATCCTGTCTGCTCTGTCGTCCTAACCCCGCCCTCTCTCCACTGCATGTCCAATCTGCTACTCCCCCTGCCATTTGTGCCCGCCCAACCCCGCCCACACTCCATCCACCTGCATGCAATGCACCAGCCCTGACTGCGAGAGGAGTTCTGTGGGCTGCTGGGCGGCACTTTTTAAACAATATCTGTCACAGCCCTGGGGGACAGCAGCCTGAATGGGAGAGCATCAATGGTGAGTGAGACTTCCATGCCCACAGTAACATCCTTTGTGTTCCCACCCCTTTGTGCTATGCACCCCCCGTCGACGGGTGCGTCTGCGACGG
>BLSH010436546.1:210677-224440 GCA_018402905.1 Glandirana rugosa
TCACGGGGGTGGACACAATAACCGACGTTTTCACGGGGGTGGACACAATAACCGACGTTTTCACGGGGGTGGACACACTTTTGCAGCCAATAACACAGGTGGGGGCACTTTTGCAGCCAATAACACAGGTGGGGGCACTCATGCAGCCAATATCACAGGTGGGGGCACTTATGCAGCCAGTGACACAGGTGGGGGCACTTATGCAGCCAATATCACAGGTGGGGGCACTTATGCAGCCAATAACACAGGTTGGATACATTGCAGAGACCCCCCCCCCCCCCGGGACAGGTCCCGCACTTACCCCATACAATAGGCAGGCAGGGTTAATGCAGAGTTCGGCATGCAGAGAAGCAGGCTGTGAGTCTGCAGAGTATCGGCATGCGGAGAAGCGGGCTGTGAGTCTGCAGAGTATCGGTATGCGGAGAAGCGGGCTGTGAGTTTGCAGAGTATTGGCATGCGGAGAAGCGGGCTGTCCTTCATTGTTGGGTGGTCAGGGTCTCTGTGGGAGCGGGAGTCACGTCCGCTGCTACAGTGACCCTCCCCCGGTCACCGCATCCAATCACACTGAGCCGCAGGCTCAGGGCAGCCAGCCAGGCTATGTGTGTGTGTGCCTGTTCAAGCGTACCCACATATACTTTAATGGCCAACCAATAGGCTCACTACTTGGCTGTCAGGTGACAGCCAAGGAGCTGAAAAAAAAAAAAAAAGAAAGAAAGAAAGTCAATGTACCAGCGCCACCTGGCTCGGCTGACTTTTTTTTTCTCTTTAGCCAGCGGGGAGGCGGCGCCCAAGCGCCCCATGTACACCAGCCGCCGCTGGCCACCACCATGTTTCACAGTGGGGATGGTGTGTTTAGGGTGATTTGTGGTGTTAGTTTTCCACCACACATAGCGTTTTGCTTTTAGGCCAAAAAGTTCAATTTTGGTCTCATCTGACCAGAGCTCCTTCTTCCACATATTTGCTGTGTCCCTCACATGGCTTCTCGCAAACTGCAAACGGAACTTCTTATGGCTTTCTGTCAACAATGGCTTTCTTCTTGCCATTCTTCCATAAAGGCCAGATTTGTGGAGTGCATGAGTAATAGTTGTCCTGTGGACAGATTCTCCCACCTGAGCTGTGGATCTCTGCAGCTCCTCCAGAGTTACCATGGGCCTCTTGGCTGCTTCTCTGATTAATGATCTCCTTGCCCAGCCTGTCAGTTTAGGTGGATGGCCATGTCTTGGTAGGTTTGCAGTTGTGCCATACTCTTTCCATTTTCAGATGATGGATTGAACAGTGCTCCATGAGATGTTCAAAGCTTGGGATATAATTTACAACCCAACCCCACTTTAAACTTCTCCACAACTTTATCCCTGACCTGTCTGGTGTGTTCCTTGGCCTTCATTATGCTGTTTGTTTACTAAGGTTCTGACAATCCTCTGAGGGCTTCACAGAACAGCTGTATTTATACTGAGATTAAATTACACATTCTATTTACCAGTTAGGTGTCTTCTGAAGGCAATTGGTTCCACTAGATTTTAGTTAGGGGTATCAAAATAAAGGGGGCTGAATACAAATGCACACCACACCTTTCACATATTTATTTGTAAACCATTTTGAAAACCATTTATCATTTTCCTTTCACTTCATAATTTTGTGCCACTTTGTGTTGGTCTATCACATAAAATCCCAATAAAAATACATTTATGTTTTTGGTTGTAACATGACAAAATGTGGAAAATTTTAAGAGGTATGAATAATTTTTCAAGCACTGTATACTGTAAATGCAGACATCCAAATGGGGACCTTTTTCTTGTTTTCTGTCTGTGCCTCAAAATCAAACAATTTTGGATCACAGTATTGAAGTATGCCACCTTGCATCTAAAAAAAACCCAGAATGAGCACTCTTTGATTTAGTAGACATCCCTGGAGTTAGGATTGCCAAAGACTGCAAACAATAACTTTTATACCTCTTATGGCAAAGAAATCCATCCTCTATAAATGGTAATATCCCAACCCCCCTCATTGTTCATAAGAAAACTGGACCCATGATAATGTCAGACGCTTGCTGATGAAACGCGCTGGGTGGGACTTCCAAGACATGTCACTTCCACCATTTGAAGCGCAGGTGGAATGCAAACTGGCGTTTCCACGTTTATTCAAATTTGTTTTTAACGGTGTAAGTGCACTTTTTTTTACCTTTATTCAATAAATCTAAACATACTGCACTATGGGAGGTTCCTCTCTTCTTCTCCATATGTGATCCAATTGTAGAGTCTGTTTAAAGGCATGGGAGCATTGTATCCGTATTGTTGTCTCTGGGTGCCTATCTTCCTGTGCATTTGGGCTTATGGCCGGATCTGATTGGATTCAAGTGGAGCACTTGACTTCAGAGCCTCATGAAAGAGCCTGATGGTGAAGGATAAACAGAGAGTGCCTCCTTGTAATGGGGATCATGATGTTCTGGTGAGTGAGCTGCACATCTATATCTCGGTGGAGAGTGTTAAACCATCACTTGTTTGGACTTTTTTTACATATAATTTTTTTATTTTTTGTTTTGGTGAAAAGGAAAGCACATAATCTTTCTACTGGCACATTCACATATATATATTTTTTGTGTATAATATTTTTAATGCACGGCGTAGGTACATTAATATGGGATACTGAGAGTGTGGTTATTAATTTCATTTATAGTTACAATATTTAGACTATTAAGTTTTATAGTGAGCAGCTCCCAATAAAATACACAACCACACAACACTATAATTTAAAGTAATTTATTCATATTTTTCTAATTTAAAGTAATTGATCTATCATTGTTTTGCACGGAGCACACATTATCCTATCTGCACAGGTCTAGGAATTTATAGACCTATTTTTTTTAAAATCAGGTAAAAGTTTATTGAGATAGCACAATAATAAACAAAAACAGAAAAAGAGACATATATCTGCAAAAAGATACATCATTTCTATGGTTTTATAGACCTATTATTTAATTGCATAGGAAAACTACCTTATGTATTTCATATGGACTGGGTGCAAGTCTCCTTACAAAAGGAAATGCAGGTGCATCAATTCTTTGGCATTTGGAAATCTCTTTTTAAAACCTTGTCCATTTACACACAACAGTCAGTAACACAATGCTTTCAATATGCTAAGTATGTTGGTGCTAGCTGGGTTTGGACGAACTACAACTCCCAGCCCATCCATCTTCCAGGCCCCTACGGCCTACCTCACTGTCCAATGGCACTCCTTCCCCTGACTGGTTTCTCCGACCTCTACATACTGTCCACTGCCTTCTCCCCAGCCTTCTCATCCAGCTCCCAGGGGCTGCTACTCACAGACACCGGTGAATTCTTTAAAGGGCCTTTAATGTAGACTCACTCTGCTGCTCTCTTGCTCCCTTGTGCTGCTCCAGGATGACAACTCCTCTTCTGGCTGCACCCGAGCCGCCAGGCCTCATGGTCACCCTCCCGGGTGAGGCCCCCACAGCACCTCTGTTACATTCTCCTCTCTTGCACCCGGCACTCTCCTTTCCCCTGCTGAGCAGATCACTGTTTTTAAGTGAGATTAAGTTTCTAATCTGCCAATTCAGATTAATGATTGGTCAGGGCTCCTTAAAATACTTCAGAAAGTGACACCTCCTCATCCATCCCCTTTTCCTGAACCTTCTGGCCCCAAAGGGGAGGAGTATCCAAGGGGTGTCTCTTCCTGCAATCTCCAGCCCTCCCTGAGCCACTCCCCGGCCCAGATCAAAACAATCAGGCCTGACTAGATTTTACCTCTCCTAACAAAAACCCACTACAAAAACACACATATCACTATGGGGGAGCTACATACAAAAATAAAAAAAGAGAACCAAGGGGTTTCATTACATGAGACACACAATATAAAAACAAATATCACGTGATAATCATAGAAAAACCCATCAATTTACTAAAGGCGACCCAAAGAATCCCTAATTGGTGAATGTTGCCCCAATGCATTTCAACTTCAGTCGTCTTCTTCAGGGTATTCTACAAAATAAAATAATATCCAATCCAACATATCCAATAGTAACCAAGATATACAAAAAAAATTATATACAAAAAAGATACAATAACCATACAATAATAATACAACACATTATCCATTATATCGGATTGCACTCACGGTATTGGTGACTTAGAAACTCAAGGATGCCTCCACCCCGCATTGATCATCCGAGCGTCCAGAGATGAGCATACTATAGTATATGCATGGTTGACACAATCAGGTTGTCCTTTTAGTGTCTTTTTTGAGTTGCTGGCCAGCCACTGCTGAGGAATCTAATATTATCTTACATGAATATGTCCTATTGTCATTCTGCTGTTATGTCTTCTATATGTTGATTGTATTGAATTGTAACTTTTGCAATAATTTTACATCTACAATAAAAAAAAAATTTTGGCGAAATATAAGGAAATCAAATTACTGAAAATATATTCAATTTATTTAGGCTATAGATAGGTAGTGTTAAGCCTTCAGCATTTTTTATTTTGACACAATGAGCACGATAGAAGAAACATATCCTATTTGCTAAAATTCTTACCCCAGAACTTTCAGTGCTGCAGGCTCTTGCTCTTTTGAGCGCAGTGCAGGCTCCGTTCTTCACCAAATAGAGTTAACAGTGGACAAGTATAGTCTCCAGCCAGTCTGTTAGCTTGGAGAAGGGAAGGGGAAGAGGGAGGAGCAGGGCAATGCATCGCCATTCTAGGCTATTGGGCTGTGGGTTTCTATTGATGCACACAGTGTAGGGAGGCACAACTCTGGCCCTGTCACATACCTGGTTGGAGGCCGAAGCGCTGGGAGGGCTCCCCTTGCGGCTGAGTGCAGCACAACCCCTGAAGGTGGTACAGGGAATGCAGTGCCCACAGAAGCAGGGTTCGTCTGGATGCTGAAGACTGGTAGTCAAGAGCAGCTGGAGAGGGCTGTGAAGCTGGGGTGCGTGGCTGTCACCAGGAGTACCGTGCAGTGGAGCAAACAGGGATGCAGAGCCGGGAGCCAGGTCGGGGGTCAAACACAGGAAGGCAGTCCGTAACTGAATCAACGAGGATAACCTTGGTCATACACTTGAAGGCAGACAAGAGGGAATCCAGGAGCCAATCCAGGTCATACACGGGGGATCAGGCAGAAACAGAGTCAGGATACAAAGCCAGGAGATCAGCATACACAGAAGAGCAGGTCAAGACATGCCGGGTCAGTATCGGGTAAACAGATAGCAGGATGCAAGATCACAGGGTCACAGGAAGCTGACGATAAACCATCAATGTGTTGCTCTCTGCAGCAGGCTTAAATAGGCCATTTGGCGCCAGGATCTGTCACGCTATGTGTGTGCCCTCGCGCATGCACGATTGTGCGATCGCGGAATTGCATCTTCTATTGCGTCTGCCTGCGCTGGAGTGCATCTGCCCGCACCGATTCGCAATTCTTCTGCCAGTGTGCATGAGAGGGTGGCTATTTCCCTGACAGGCCCTCACGTGCAGGAGTGGCAAGAGAGAGCTTCCTCCCTGGTGTCACGTGACTCGTTAGTGTTACAAGGTATCAGGTGTGAATGGGGAGCAGGTGTATTAAATCTGGTGTTATCGCTCTCACTTTTTCACACTGGTCACTGAAAGTTCAACATGGCACCTCATGGCAAAGAACTCTCAGAGGATCTGAAAAAAATAATTGTTGCTCTACATAAAGATGGCCTAAGCTATAAGAAGATTGCCAAGACCCTGAAACTGAGCTGCAGCACGATGGCCAAGACCATACAGCGGTTTAACAGGACAGGTTCCACTCAGAACAGGCCTCTCCATGGTCGGCCAAAGAAGTTGAGTGCACGTGCTCAGCATCATACCCAGAGGTTGTCTCTGGGAAATAGACATATGAGTGCTGCCAGCATTGCTGCAGAGGTTGAAGGGGTGGGGGGGTCAGCCTGCAAGTGCTCAGACCATATGCCGCACACTGCATCAAATTGGTCTGCATGGCTGTCATCCTAGAAGGATCCAAGTGTGTCTTGCCTACAGTCAAGCATGGTGGTGGGAGTGTCATGGTCTGGGGCTGCATGAGTGCTGCTGGCACTGGGGGGGGGGGTACAGTTCATTGAGGGAACCATGAATGCCAATGTGTACTGTGACATAGTGAAGGAGAGCATGATCCCCTCCCTTCAGAGACTGGGCCGCCGGGCAGTATTGATAACGACCCCAAACACACCTCCAAGACGACCACTGCCTTGCTAAAGAAGCTGAGGGTAAAGGTGATGGACTGGCCAAGCATGTCTCCAGACCTAAACCCTATTGAGCATCTGTAAAGCATCCTCAAACAGAAGGTGGAGGAGTGCAAGGTCTCTAACATCCACCAGCTCTGTGATGTCGTCATGGAGGAGTGGAAGAGGACTCCAGTGGCAACCTGTGAAGCTCTGGTGAACTCCATGCCCAAGAAGGTTAAGGCAGTGCTGAAAAATAATGGTGGCCACACAAAATATTGACACATTGGGCCCAGTTTGGAGATTTTCACTTAGGGTGTACTCACTTTTGTTGCCAGCGGTTTAGGCATTAACCACTTCAGCCCTGGAAGGATTTCCCACTGTAGGACCAGAGCCCTATTTGTAATTCAGCACTGCGTCGCTTTAACTGACAATTGCATGGTCGTGCCACATTGTACCCAAACAAAATTGATGTCCTTTTTTTTCCCCACAAATAGAGCTTTCTTTTGGTAATATTTGATCACCTCTGTGTCATTTCTGATCACTGCTATAAACAAAAAAGGAGCGACAATTTTGAAAAAAAAACCAATATTTTTTACTTTTTGCTAAAATACATGTCCAAAAAAATATAAAAACACAAATGTATTCATCAGTTTTGGCCGATATATATTCTTCTACATATTTGTGGTAAAAAAAAAAAATCACAGTTGGCGTTTATTGATTGGTTTGCGCAAAAGTTGCAGTGTTTCCAAACCATGAGAATTAATTTATGGTGTTTTCACAATTAATTGTTCTTTTACTAGTAAAGGCGGTCATCTGCAATTTTTATCGGGACTGCGGCGGACATGTCGGACATTTTTGACACTTTTTTGTGACCATTGACATTTATACAGCGATCAGATCTAAAAATAGCCACTGATTACTGTATAAATGTCATTGGCAGTGAAGGGGTTAACCTGCAGGGGGCGATCTAGGGGTTAACTGTGTTCCCTGAGTGTGTTCTAACTGTATGGGGATTGGGCTGCCAGGGGCTTGACAGATCTAACTGATCCCAAGTACAGGGATCAGTATATCTGTCATGCCCCCCCTCACAGAACTGGAAACTGCCGTGTTTACATTGGCAGTTCCCCGTTCTGGCTCTCTCACATGCAAATGCGGATCGACGGCGGACATCGGCATCGGCCCTGCTCGTGGAGCCGGCGCGCGCATGCCCGCTACTCGCGTTTATAACTGGCGATTCGCGGTATCGTGCCACATTGCAGCAGTAAATGTAAGAGAGCCAGTTGGGAACTGGTTAAAGGTTGTGTGTTGAGTTATTTTGAGGGGACAGCAAATTTACACTGTTATATAAGCTGTACCCTCACTACTTTACATTGTAGCAAAGTGTAATTTCTTCAGTGTTGTCACATGAAAAAGGTATAATAAAATATTTACAAAAATGTGAGGGGTGTACTCACTTTTATGAGATACTGCATGTATATAATATGTATATAAATATACATATGTATGAAATGTAAAATATACCATAAAGTATGCAGTGGTCAGGAGTATGTACTATAGACCAGCATACAGAATGCAGCAATCAGAAGTATAAAATGTACAGCAAAGTGTATATACAGTAGTGCAGGAGTTTAGCAGTGGGTGCCACACAGGGTGTAGAGTTCAGGAGTGCATGGCGCACAGGGTGCAGGGTTCAGGAGTGTTTGTCATACAGGGTTCAGCAGTTCCTGTCACACAAGGCACAGAGCTCAGGAGTATGAGTCCCAGAGCGTGCAGGGTTCAGGAGTGCTGGTCACACAGGGCAAAGGATACAAGAGTGTGTGTTACACAAGTAGCAGGAATCAGAAGTGCAAGACATGCCGCAGAGGGTGCAGGGCACAAGAGTGTGCGTTGCACAGTTGATGGGGAAATTGTATATTTTATATTTCCTTATTATTGTTGGCTTATATTATGGTTTACTAATGAATTCTAATCCTCCAAATCTTGGTTAAGAGGCCATACAATCCATACAAAGACAAACTCTGCTTACACATACCGAAGGAATGTGTGATTATAAACTGACCAAGTACTTGAGGGGTCATATTGTTGCTTACGAAGGGAGTTTGCTTGGGGGTGGTCTATTCCCTACACATAAGTCTTAATACTACAGTTATCACTTGGAATATTTAGGGTCTGATTTACTATAACTCCAAAATCTACTCCAGCAGTGCCTTAAAATACCTCCCAGTTAAAGGCAATTAAGACTTCAATTCTCACAAACTGGGAGGAATTGGGAGGAAATGCAAACAGAACTTAGTTCTATTTGTCTGGAAAGATGCCTCTCAGATCACATATGCTGAACACTGGCTGTCAACTGGGCTCGAACCTGTAACTTCCAAATTCCTCCATTTAAAGCTTGTATGCACGTTCCTTGCCATAAAAACAATATTATTATTATATTATTATTATACAGGATTTATATAGTGCCAACAGTTTGCGCAGCGCTTTACAACATGGGGGCAGACAGTACAATTACAATACAAATCAATACAGGAGGAATCAGAAGGCCCTGCTCGCTAGAGCTTACAATCTAGAAGGGAGGGTCAAGAGGGACAAAAGGTAATAACTGTGGGGGATGAGCTGATGGAGAATATGAGAATACAGTTGTTAGGTGTGGGTAGGATAGGCTTCTCTGAAGAGAAGGGATTTTAGGGATTGTCTAAAAGATAATAGAGTAGAAGATAATCGGACAGTTTGGAGTAAGGCATTCCGTAGGATTGGAGAGGCTTTGGAAAAGTCCTGGAGGCGAGCATGGGAGGAGGTGATGAGGAAGCTAGAGAGCAGGAGATCTTGAGAGGAATGAAGAGAACAAATAGGTTGGTATTTAGAAACCAGGTTAGTGATGTAGCTGGGGGCTAAGTTGTGGGTGGCTTTGTAAGTAGTTGTTAGTATTTTGAATTTAATTCGTTGGGTGAGTGGAAGCCAGTGGAGGGATTGGCAGAGAGGAGTAGCAGAAACAGAACGATTGGTAAGGTGGATAAGTCTGGCAGCAGTATTCATGATGGATTGGAGGGATGGATATTACCACACCCATCTCTAATATTACCACCCCATCTCTGACATCACCACCCCCATCTCTGATATTACCACCCCCATCTCTGATATTACCACCCCTATCTCTAATATTACCACCCCATCTGAAATATTACCACCCCATCTCTAATATTACCACCCCCCTCTCTAATATTACCACCCCCATCTCTAATATTATCACCCCATCTCTAATATTACCACCCCCATCTCTAATATTACCACACCCCATCTCTAATATTACCACCCCCATCTCTAATATTACCACCCCCCATCTCTGATATTACCACCCCCCAGGGGAAATTTGTTAGAGCTCCAAAATCTATTCCAGCAGTGCCTGAAAATACCTCCTAATTAAAGGCAATTAAGACTTCTACTCTCACAAACTGTGAGGAAAGGCAAACAGAACAGAGCTCTATTTGCCTGGGAAGATGCCTCTCAGATCACATATGTGGAACACTGGCCGTCAACTGGGTTTGAACCTGCAAATTACAAATTCCTCTATTTCAAGCTTGTATGCAAGTTCATTGCCCTAAAAATTATATGGGGACTTGGGTCCTGCCCTAGGGGACATGTATCAATAGAAAAAAAGTTTTCAAATCAATTGCTTTTTCAGGAGCAGTGTTTTAATAATGCTTAAAGTGAAAAAAAAAAAGAAATATTCCTTTAAATATCATGCCTGGGAGTCCCCTTGGTATGCCTGTAAAAGGGTGCATCTCTTTGATGTTTAGAACAGTGCCACCGCAAAATGCCATTTTAAAATGAAAAATTGTCATTTAAAATCGCCCGCGGCGGTAATGTATTGCCGGTTCCCAGCAATATAGATAAAAATCACTGAAAAAGCATTGTGTTGGGGTCCGCCCCCCCCAGTCTATACCAGGCCTTTCGGGTCTGGTGTGGATTTTAAGGGGAACCCATGCCAAAATGTAAAAAAAAAAATTGCGTAGGGGTCCTCCCAAAGTCCGTACCAGGTCCTTCAGGTTTGGTATGGATTTTAAGGGGAACCCCGCGCCAAAAAAATGGCGTTGGGGTTCCCCCAAAATCCAAACCAGGCCCTTATCCAAGCACACAGCCCTGGCATGGCAGGACGGGGTGGGGACGAGCGAGTGCCCTCCCTCCGAACCCTACCAGGCCACATGCCCTCAACATGGGGAGGGTGCTTTGGGGTCCGCATGTTGATGCGGAAAAGGGCTTCATCCCCACAACCCTGGCCGGTGGTTGTGGGGGTCTGCTGGTGGGGCTTATCGGAATCTGTAAGCCCCCTTTAATAAGGGGGCCCCCAGATCCTGACCCCCCTATGTAAATATGTATGGGGAGAGCCCCCGCCCCAAAGCATACACCCTCATCATGTTGAGGGCATGTGGCCTGGTATGGTAAAGGAGGGGCTTGTCCCCCCCATCCTGACCTCCAGGCTGCATGCTCAGATAGGGGTCTCTATATCAATTTTGGCGGGGATCCCCTGCCATTTTGTAAAAAAAAATATGGCATTGGCTTCCCCTTAAAATCTATCCCTAAGCCAAAAGGCTTGGTATGGATTGGGGGGGGGACCCCATGCCTGTTTTTTTTTTTGTATTCTGTATTTCCGGAATCCGGCAATACATTATAGCCGCAAGCAAGTTGAAATGACATTTTTGATCAATGGGAGGGAGGATGTGATAGTAATATTTGGTGTGGGTGGGGTTCATTGATTTATTTATTTATTTGGAGTTACCACACATTTGCTTCCAGTCCATGTGCACACATCACTTCCTGTTTACAGCCACATTACACTTCCGTAATCTGTAATCTGCTGCATATCTGTAAGGATTATGCAAATATAAATGAGAGGATGACTCATCAGTGCCATTTCACACTAGTGCGATGCGGGAACGCTGCAAATCCACTACGGGTTCCTGCATTGCATCCGACTCGCATGGCAGTTCACACTGCTATATGCGAACTGAGGGGAATGTCAATGCAACGTTAACGACACCCCCATTTCAGCTTGCATATCGCAGTGCGAATTGACAGTTTGGACAAGAATGGGATCACATAAGTGTGAACACCCATGCGATCCGATTTTGGTGCCGATGCAAAAAAGGGTCCAATGCGAGTTTAGCCCGACTTTGATGCAATTTCAGCCATACTATCTGTATGGCTGAAATCGCATGACATTTGCACTGCAGTGCGGTGCAAATCACCTCTGATATCGCACAGCGCGCCAGTGTGAACCAGGGCTGGGTTCATTTCATAGAACTATTACTCAACACCCACATCACATTTTTAGCTGCAAAATTATAGAAAGATACTTAATAGTCATTCTAACAAAGCATTACAACATAATATTAAATCAGACACATATTCAAACAATAACACCCACCACCCCCCACATTCTACACAAATACATTGGGGAGTATTTTCTCCTAGAAGAATGCATGGTAAGACAAACAATACACACCCCAATCTAACAACATGGTCAAATCAAGCCACTTTTGATGGTCAAAATGCACAATAATTTCAGAAAACAAACAGCTCTAGTGAGGCATTTGTCATTATGCACAATATCATTCCTTATCCCACAAAAATCAGAGCAAAACATGTGGCCTCTTCTCAGGCCAAACCAACCCCCCCCCCCCATTGAAGTCCTTTATATACGCTACCACTGATACACGCCCAATAGAAGTACACGCGCACCAGTATCTTTCAATCTGTCTGATTTCACCTGAGGAGCTACAATACCTAATACTATTTGCTGTGTTAACCCTTTGAAATGTCCAAGTCCCTGGCTGCAACGAGCTTCCAATTTAAAGTCCCAAAATAACTTGCTTACATTACAGACTATTTGGACAAGAGACAAATAAAATACCAGCCTGTCTTTGGATTGTGGTGAAAAACCCACACAGGAGGAACATATAAACTTCAACACAAGCATTAGCATATCGGGGATGTGAACCAGCGACCACAGGGGTGTTAGGTGGATTTGCTAGCCATTTAGCTAGTGAGCACATGTCTTGTCTACCTCTGTGGTCTGAACCAGCCCTAAGTCCAAAGCCATGCTCAGTGTCACAAGTAATATATAATATATTGTCCTAAGTATTGGGACACTTGCCTTTACACACACATGAACTATAATGGCAGCCCAGGGTTCAGTATAGAGTTGGACCACCCTTTGCAGCTATAACAGTCCACAAGATTTAGGGGTGTGTCTATGGAATGTTTGACCAGTCTTCCAGAAGCCCATTTGTGAGGTCAGGCACTGATGTTGGATGAGAAGGTCTAGCTGGCAGTCTCCACTCTAATTCATCCCAAAAGTGTTATGTTGTGTTGAGGGCAGGGCTCTGTGCAGGCCAGTCAAGTTAAGTTCCTCCAGGTTCTATCTGTGTCAGCTCTGTGGCTCACAAGGTAACACAGCTGCCTAATAGAACTTAATTCCCGGGTTTGAATCCCAAACACACCACTTCATGTAGAGATGTTGTTTGTTCTCACTTTATTGGTAAACATACCTCATGGCTCAGGCCCTTACATAAATTATGTCTAAATGTAATATTTATGTGTAGGAAGGTTCCACCACTGCAAATCTTGCCAGATAGCCAAAAGTATTGGGATGCCTGCATTTACACACACATGAACTTTTTGGCTGTTTTAGAGCGGAGACTACGAGCCAGGCCTTCTCATCCAACATCAGTGCCTGACCTCACAAATGCGCTTATGGAAGAATGGCCAAACACTCCCATAGACACACCCCTAAAATGTATGGACAGCCTTCCCAGAAGAGTTGAAGCTGTTATAGCTGCAAAGGGTGGGCCAAATCAATATTAAACCCTATGGACTAAGACTGGGATAATCTTTATCTTTAAAGTTTATCTGCCAAGATTTGCAATGGCGGTGGAACCCTCCTACACATAAATACTACATTTAGACATAATTTAGGTAAGGCCCTGAGTCAGGAGTTATGTTTAACAGCATAGAGAGGACAAACAACATTTCTACATGAAGTGACATGCTTGGGAATCAAACTCAAGATGTCTGCACTGGTAGGCAGAATTGCTACCTTTTAAACCACAGGGCTACTGCATGTCCAGTCCTTCTACGCATAAATACACAGATACTGCATTTCTAGCAATATACAGTATAAGAATTACATTAGTCAGGAATTATTCTGCATTTATTCTGTGATTTTTGGTGGTTCTTGCTGCGTGAGCATAGAATAGTAATGTTATCCTCTGATTTTTGGTAATGACATTTTTATTTCTGATGTTGGTACACATATCACATGTTTTGGGCTCAAATTAGGATCATTTGGAAAGAATAAAAAAAAAAAATTTCCATAAGCAATGGCATTTGTGGTGTTTGTGGTTTGTAACGACACCTGTGTGAGTTTGGGGAAATATTTTTGTGATATAGATATCAACAAGTGAAAGTGACAGAAAAAAATATTTTACCAAAACATGAACAGATTACACATTCTAGCACTTAAAAACATAGTTTATCGAAATTGCAACATTGTTGCAAGGACAATTTCTTTGAA
>BLSH010436546.1:266178-280667 GCA_018402905.1 Glandirana rugosa
CGGTAGAACACCAAGAAAACCTATAATGTGGAAGATAACATAAAGATTCACACATGGAGGGTAGGAGACACTCGATAAAGGAGAAGGATCAAGTGAGATGAGACATTGAAGGACAAGGTCCACGTGAGACGATAAGATCAAGGAGAAGGACACAGGAGAGAGAGTACTCCATTTCTTATACCGATGTACGATCTTCCGGAGTGAGTTAGATGAGCCAATAGAAGGTGTAATATCCAAAAGAACCACAAGATGGCATTGTAATAACCAACTATAAAACATTACTATAGCTGCATATTTATGTTACATGCAAATCATGTAACAGAACAATAATTATGTAAATTTTTTTTGTCTTTTGGTCCTTTTGAGGCTTCTTTTTGTAGATTTGCCTGGAGTAACCAATCCGATCTTCTATCCCTCCCATAATACATTCTGTGACTATAATGACCCTATGTATGTTTGTAGGTTAACGAGTAACTGATAATTTGGGCTTGATTTAGTCAAACTGTTATGTTACGGATTACCTTTTTCGTGGATGATTGAGGCATATCTCCAATATATTAGTTTCAGCATAATTACGAGAAGTGAGGAGGAGAGAACAAACATGGCGTTTCTATGAAGTGATAAAGGCCAAATCAGTTTAGTCTGTGATAAAGACTACAATATTACAGGAACAAACACACCTAGATGAATGTGATGTCATAAAGAGTGTACCATAAAATATAATATGCTCAAATAGGATAACCTGTGTTTAAAAGTGTTCTTCTTCAGAAATAACCCGTATCTAGGCGTAGACTGGTGAGGCACTTTCAAACTCGTAGCTGGAGAGCCGTGGCTTAACCATACAACTGCACTGAAATATTTCAGTGTTTTAGCATCTGATCAGGGTGTGTTCTATGTTTTGTTTTTTTTCTCAATCCCCTGCTTACCTGTTAATGAGTTCTGCTAAGTTTAGATACTCACCCACCCAGCGGATCCAGCACTGTCAAGCTGGGATCCTCTTCTCTTCTGGCAGTGCTCAGTCCTGCTCCATGTTTTCCTGTGATGTCATCGATGGGCCTCCCAATGATGTGTGCTGACAAGCCCACCCCCTCTTCCTTTCCACAATGAAAGGCTATGCCAGGGCTCGACAAACCCTGGGTGCCAGAAACCGCGTCCTGGCGAGCGGCAGCTGATACTTCTCTCCTCTCACTATCTTAAAAAACAGCATCTCCGATTTCGGCGAAGAACCTAAGCTGACAGCTTGTTAGATAAACAAAAACCTGAACAGTCTGTCAAGTTCTCTCAACATCGCTGATAAGTATAAACATTGTATCTTTTTTGGTTCTTTTAGCAAATGGGTGAACTCCGGTCTGTAGATGAGGTCAGTTTAACCACTTAAAGACTAAACCTTTTCTGACATTTGTTACTTACAAGTAAAAAATCAGTATTTTATGCTAGAAAATTAACCAGAACCCCCAAACATTTTTATATATATATATATATATATTATATTATATTATATTATATTATATTTGCAGAGACCCTAGAGAATAAAATGTCGGTTGTTGCAATATTTTATGTCACACGGTATTGACACAGTGGTCTTTCAAACGCTTTTTTTATTCTTTTTTGGGGAAAAAATGCACTTTAATTTAAAAAAAAAAAAAAAACTAAACAGTAAAGTTAGCCTATTATTATTATTATTATTAATAATAATAATAATAATAATAATAATAATAATAATAATAATTATATATATATATATATTTTTTTTTTTTTTTTTTGGTATAATGTGAAAGATGTTACACCACGAGAATCGTGAGCTTTATTCTAGGCAACAAAATTGTGATTCTCATTTTAGCCAGAATCGTGCAACTCTACTGTGAGGTGGAGGAGGGAAGATGAGGCAGCTGGATATTTTTTAGAAGAGTCTTTCTATATCCTCTGATAAAGCACTGTGTACCATCAACAGTTACCACTCTTTATGTGCAGCTGGGCTCCAATATTTCTTGGTGACTGGAAACCCACCAGAGCAATGAAAAGTCACTGTGGGGGACACATATGTAGGCAGGAAGTGGCTGCAAAAAGGCATCAGAAGATTAGCAGCACTGGAATACTTTTTTTTTTTTTTTTGTGTTTTATTTAAAGTGTCACTAAGGCTTCAGTTAGATGTGCAGTAGAGACATGTTTTTGCCACCCACCAATAGCCACCCTTAAGCTGCATTAGGCAGCAGATGAGGGCGTTTTTACATGTCGCAGTCATGATGCATTAGGCATAATGAGTTTCCCTTTATAACCGGTTTTTAGTGTCACTCTTTCTGGCCAGCCTATAACCCTGATGTTGGAGTTATTGATTGGAGTAAGTTAGGGTTTGGGGGGCACAAATTACTTGCCTTACTCCGGACGCTGGCAACCCAACACTACGCTAAAAAAAACTGGCTCCTAACTTTTTTAGCTGGCTCCTAGATTCAAAGCAAATTTGTCAAGCCCTGGACCATGTTACCTGGGATATGTAATGTGCATATCCCAGGAGGCAAAGGGGGGAGTGCACATCATTCGCCTAGGTAAATGATGTGCAGAGAGGGAGCCCTATTCCTGCAGAGGAGTGGAGAAGAGGGATTGTGTATTGGAGGGTGAAGATATGCTTTGAATGGTTCTAAAGGCTGGACAATTTTTTTTTTTACCTCAATGCATTCCCTGAATTAACCCCTTTATGCAAATATGTGGCTTCTTAGCGCCGAGGGGCCGCATATCTGTGTTAATCGCTGCCTATGCATGCGCTCTCAGCACAGTTACAGTTGACCGAAAGCTTTCGGACCAAGTGACAGGCAATCATGGTGGTCACGTAATCTTAAGCTGCACCCCACGTCCCAGAGTCATAAACCTCTTAAAGGCCCGGGAGGCGCCGGCTCCAAGAGGTTAAGGTAAAAAATATCCCTGCTTTTGTATTGCCCCCTCCCCTTCCCTGTATACTTGACTATCAATTCCTATCCCAATCCAGCACTGTGCCCGTCTGCGGCGGCTATTTCCTTTTTCTCTGCTTACAAAGGCAGCAGAGTGAGCCATTGGTCTTCCTGCTGCTGTCAATCAAATCGTGTGAGCAGAGAACAGGGGCTTGACTGAGGAGCATAGTGTGGCTCAGGAGTGAGCCCACAGGTGCGGGCCCATAAGAAGTGGCATCCTATGGTGGCACACCAAGAAGAGAACCCAGAGCACCAGCAGAGGATCCGAGAAGAGCACAGAGCAGGTAAGCATAACCTGTTTATTATGTTAATAATAAAAAATAGGCTTTATAATCACTTTATTATTGGGAATAGGATTGATCTCAGGCAAACCTACCTTAGCTATCTTGCCAGGAAGCTGTCAAAGCTAACATATACAAGGGGTACAAGGGGCGTGTATATGTGAGGCTGCAGGGTGGGCAATGCCACCACTGCCTTTGATTGACTGTTGGTTTTGACAGCTTCCTGGCTGAATAGCTCAGGTGGGTGGGGACATGTCCAGACATATGAGTTCATCCCTAATTGGGAAGACGGGTGGATTGTCCATTTTGGTGGTGGAACAACAGTCCTTACATATACCACCTAGGGTTGCCACATCATCCCTTTAATCCAGGACACATATGAATTACACAGGTTCTGAGGCTGATTTAATGCAGATAAGGTGCCAAGTGAGTTTAATTACCACCTTAATCAGCCACAGAACCTGGGTAATTGATGTGTGTCCTGGATTAAAGGGATGATGTGGCAACCCTAGTACCACCATGTGCGTTGCGATGCTTTCGTGTTTTGCATCGCCTGCTTCGTATATTGCTGTGAATAGGGGCAGAACTATGTGTCACCTAGTCTCAACACATGAAATGTCTTTTTGACATTTTAAATATGATGAGAAGAATAGCTGCTACCTCCGCTAAGAACTGTCAGGGAGGAAGAGTACATGAAGACTGATGGGTAAAGGCATGTTTCATAGATGCCTGCCAGTGCAATCAAAGTGCAGGTCATAATACCAGATGTTTTCATCACGTTTAAAATTGAGGAAGATGATATCAGGCCTATTTGCAATGCTTAAAGTTGCACTAAAAGGTCCTTATCCTCCAAAAATAACGTCCACTACTTAATGGCCCTGTAATCTATTTTTCAGTAAAGCAGAACTGAACTGCAACTGAGCACCACAAACCAAAAACGCCATTTCATTCATTTTTAATATTTGAAGCAAACTCCCCCACCCTTCCATGTTTCTTTATTTTTGCTCTGAAATCACTTTGATAAACATCCCCCTAGAATTTCTCGCCGCGGCCATGTTGAGTAAGGGCAGATGATTCATGTAGCATTTACTTCCTGGACAACTTGGACGGTGTGCAAAGACTCAACAATTTTTTAAAGACTTTCTGACCCTTTTAAGCATAGGAGGAATCGACACACTAAAGGCCCCTACACACGACGGCCGATCGTTAAATTCTTACCGTTTTGTATGCTCCTTTTGACAGCCGATTTTTGATTTTTGGTAAGACAAAAGCTGGTTGTGCAGGCTATAAAAATTTTTTCGTACAGCAACGCAACGTCCGATTTTCGTATCGTTGGTACGGTTTTCATGTGAAAAAAATCATAAATTCACGCATGCTCAGAAAGGGAAAAATACAAAACTATTCAACTCATTACGTTACGTCTGACGTTGAATTCGCTCATACGAAAATTTTTGTATCGTTAGTACGCTCTTCACTTTAGACATGAGACAAGCATCCAACAAAAACGGACACTCTGTCGTCCGAAATTCGCATCATGTCTACGAGGCTTTAGTTTAGCGTATCTTTACTTTCAATGATTTTCATTGAATTGTTTCTAGATCACATACAGGCCTTTAAAAGCTAAAATGCCTAGATTATACTATAAAGTGATCACAGATTGCCGGATCTAGACCCCTTTTCATTTTCAATAGAAATTATTATTTTTTTTTAAACCAGTGTTTAGCATCACTTTATCATTCTGATTAAGGAACAAAACTGTGTGCCACCTCTTTAAAGCAAACCCGTAGTGTGTTTGGATTCTAGTAACCTGCCCCTACACTTTATAGCAGGCACCCATTGGCATAGCATTCTCTTGTTAGCCTCAGTTCACTCTATGAACCCATTTTGAATGGGCTCAGATTGCACCGCACTATACCAAAGTCATGTGTGCACCAATTTTTGGAACCGCACTGCAACTGGATCGCATGGTACCTTTTTAAAATATCACAAATGTCAGTTGTGGTGGAAAATTCATTGTTCCTTACCCAAAACAACGCTATGTATGTGTAATTGAATAAGCCTTTTATTTTTGGATTGCGCTGTCAGAATAAAGAGGTAGGTCTTTGACATAGGTCCCTGCTTCTGGCATACATTGGAAGTTTTTCGATTTTCCCCCCAATGTACCTGGTTTTGCTGTATCCTGGGACATTGGTCAAGTGGCATTCAATTTGGGTTCATAGTTTGGTTGGTTTTCTTTTACTACTTCTTTGCTACCTTAGGCCATTGAAACCCCTCTTTTGGCTGCTAAATGTAATAATAAGGTTTGGGGGGGGGGGGGGGGGCATTAAAGTCACTGGTAGGTAGCTCAAGTACTGTTTGCTAAATAAACTTCAGGGTAATATTCAGGGTTAGTTCCCTAAGTCTTTTAAAGTAAAGTGTTTGTTAACCACAGACATGAAATTTGAACAAACTATATCCCTCTATAGCAGGCATCCTCAAACTACAGCCCTCCAGCTGTTGCGGAACTACACATCCCATGAGGCATTGTAAAACTCTGACATTCACAGACATGACTAGGCATGATGGGAATTGTAGTTCCTGAACAACTGGAGGGCCATAGTTTGAGGACCCCTGCTCTATAGTGTATACTTGTCTCAATTAAGAGCACAAAGTGTCATTTCTGTCTGCTGCTTCCCTCCTCTGCTATCAACATGAATCACTTGTAAGTTTTGCTGACACCAAGAGAACGATGGTGACAAGGGAAGGAGCTCTGGCTGATTGACAGCCTTAGCTCTGTTTCTGTGTAAAAGGGGGCAGGGTGTCCCTTCCTTCCTTCCAAACTGCTCTCGGAGATCTTGCTAAGCTCTGCAGTGTGTAACTTCAGCTCTCCACACCCTGCTTCCTGAAAGCTAAGACAAGCTGTATAAATTCTGCACTTTGGACAGATGGCAGCAGATAAACAGGTACAACTTGCATAGAAGTTTTGGTTTAATCTCTGTGTATCACCTGAGGCCACTCACTTCACTGGTTATATGTAGAGGTTTACAACCACTTTAACACAAAGATAAAATTAATTATTCAGCCATGTGAGTGTGATTTTTCACATTATTATTAGAGCTAATTTTTTTTTTACATATTTTAGAAAATAAAAATCCTTCTTCTGGTGTGTAACTTTGTGACCTATAGTCATGCTCCCATGCTGCCATCTTCAAAAATTTGTCAGATGCGCTACAGGTCTTCGGGGGGGGGGGGGATGCAGACAAATGAAACTTGTTTCTGATGATGGGCACTGTGGTGACCCATGGCATATTTGCACGTGTGCAGAAACACCAGGGCCCATGGGGTTTTTTGCGCACACTGAATATTGCGGCATGCATATGTCCTTTGTAACACACTGCCTGCCAGGATAGGTGTGATGTGGTGTAGTGCTTTTTTATTTTTATTCTATGAAGGAATTTTTATGGCATTGATGATGATGTCACAATAGATACTAGAGCTGCACGATTCTGACTAATATGAGAATCACAATTTTTTTTGCTTGGAATAAAGATCATGATTCTTGCGGCGTAGCATCTTTAACATTCTACAAAAATAATTGGGCTAACTTTACCATTTGTTCTTTTTTTAAAATGTATTAAAGTGTATTTGTTCCAAAAAAATATGCGTTTGAAAGACCTCTGCACCAATACTGTGTGATATAAAATATATAACAACCGCCAATTTATTCTCTAGGGTCTCTGCTAAAAAATATATTTTTCTAGCAAAAAAATACTGATTTTAACTTTAACTTGTAAGCAACAAGTGTCAGAAAAAGTTTCAGTCTTTTTTTTTTTTAAGTGGACCTTCAGTCATTTTTTAACGTTCCATCTATTAAATCTTCTGCACTTGTTGTTTTAACCTTGGATAACCTTGGATAGTAAAAAAAAATTCTCCTAGTAAATACTTTATACAGCCCACTTCCTGTTTCTTTTCTGGTCATTAGCCTAGGCTTATGACATCATGCACAGCTCTCTCTCTCACGCTTGTGAGAGGTAAACAGGAAGGGAGGGGATGAGTGTTAAGAGGGCCAATGAAAGCTGCAGAGCTGGAGGTGTGCCTCTGTGTGTCTCTGTAAATCCAGGAAGTGAACAAGCAGCAGTTTCAGCTGCCCACAGTTAAAATTGCTGCAGCCAAACTCAGTGGATGGAGATTTCTGCAGTATATTTGGCAAGTACAGAATCACAGTATCAATAAAATAATATGCAAAGTGCTTGGAGGGAAGCTTCAGAATGGTAAAGATGTTTTTATTAAAAATTATGTGAGCAGACTGCAGTTCCTCTGGTTAAACTGACCTCAATTACAGACTAAGTCCATCCCTTTGATCCAAAAGAAGGCAATGTTGCAATGTTTCTCTTCCTTAGCCCCTTTCACACAGCAGTGTGTGGGGTCCGTTTTGCTTAGTGGGGATCGCTCCGCTGAGCCGACAGATGACGGGTCCATCTCCGCTCACTGTGCTGAGACAGATCTGTCGGAGCCCCGTTCCCCTTTATAGGAAATCGGATAACAATGGACTGTCTGTCCGTTGTCATCCGATCTGATCCCCAGACGGATGGAAAAATAGAGTTTCCATCCATCGGACTTTATGGGACCGGAGCGGATCGACATGTCACCATTGACATCCGTCGCTCCATAGAGCTGCATAGAGCGTCCGTTCAGGTCTGCCTGAAAAACGGACAGGCAGACGTTAACGGAATGGCCATATGAAAGGGGCCTAAGTTAGGATTTTGGCAGAGGGACCATGCTGGTCGTATTGTTAAACAAACGTACTCCTTTCCCTATTTGTGTTACATAACACAGATTTTGTGCTGTTTGTCGAGGTTGTGTGAATTATTCTAGCTCTACTTTGTTGGCAGCTTGGTGATAGGTGAACGGTAAGACACTTTCATGAATTCTCCAGAGATCCAAAGTGACAATTAACTACCGTAAGTGCAATTTGTGCAATTATGTAGTGACAAGCCTGAACAAGAGCATGGAAATCAATGCTAACTCAATCGGGCATTTTGCAGAAAGTAATGCTGTCATAAAATGATTTGAGACATTTTGCAGGGGCCCTTCTGATTTCCAGGATCGTTTACTGGTGAACGGGATAAGGGGCTTCCTGAGTATGGAGCCATGAGTCACGCTAATGTTATTATTGGCACATAATGCTGAGTGTGCTTAGCCTATTCCTTGCAGGTCATGCCGGGAGGTGCCGTGTCCCTGAGCACAATACGGATTTAAGTGTATTAGTTCTCGACCGTGCCAGAAGGGACCAGGGTGCTTTGCAAGACAGTGTATCTCCTTTTTGCAGTTGAAGGGTTAATGGCTGGTGTTGTGACAAAGGTATTGTTACATTGGTTTGTGTTCTGCAGGATGATCGTATGGTGTATGTTTTTATAGCTGGCAGAACGCCAGGTTTGATCAGTCCAGCAATACTTGATCATGCTACTGCTACACCAATCTATTGCAGGGACGCTTCATAAAAGGGCGTCTGAAGAGCGCAGTTGATGAGGCGTTTTGGCAAAAGATTCTGCTGTAGTATGTATATGAGGCCTAAATCAGCTGGCAGTGCTAACAGAGGATTTTCTTGAATGGATCTATGAATTTCCTGAATGTTAAACAGGTGAAATATTTCATTCTATAGACATTTTCAGGTATTAGATTAATTACAGCACGCAAGAGCAATAACTCCCGGCAAACAATATCACATCAGCTTTTGCTTATCTGACATTTAAATTGTATTTCAACCATAACCAGATCATGTTTGGCCTGCTAGATCAGGGGTATTCATACTTTCTAAACAAAGGGCCAATTTACTGTCTTGCAGACTTTGGGGGGTACAGCAGCCAGTGGGAGTACAAAATGCCCTGGGGTCAGTGAGACTAAGGGGTAGATTTACTAAGGCTGGAGAGTGCAAAATTAGGCTCACGTCTGCATGGAAACCAATCCGCTTCCAGGCTTTATTGCCAAAGCTTAATTGAACAAGCTGAGGTTAGTAGCTGATTGGTTTCTATGCAGACATGAGCCTGATTTTGCACACTCCAGCTTTAGTAAATCCCTAAATGTCTCAGGCTTACTGGTCTTTGGGAGTAAGAAAATTACACAGCGCCTGAAGTCAGTAGGAGGAGGAATGTTACCCCATTGTTGGTGCCTGTGGGAGGAATGGTTCTCCATTGTTGGTGTCTGGGGGAGGAATGGTGCCCCGAGGGCTAGATGAAGGCAAGCAAAGGGCCACATGTGGCTGCAGTTTGCAGACCACTGTGCTAAAAAAAGACTGTTTGTTTTTTCTTTTTTTTAAAAAAAAAAAAAAAAAGCAGAACCAAGGTAAAGCAAACACTACCCGATGGTGTGTCTGGGAAAAGAGCTAGGCTATATCCTGCTATATATTGTATATACAGTAAAGTATAATACCCCATAGTGTGCCTGGGCACACAGCTGCTCTATATCCTACTATACATTATTTTGAGAGTGAACAATTCCCGGTCGCCACGGCAACAGAAAAATCTCTCTGGATGACCAGGTCATTGTCCTCTATTGCTGGTGGGAGGTGGGTGCTGAAATGTTGGGTCTGTTAATTAAAATGCTGGCAACACTGGCTGCCCATACAGTCACATTAGTTGTTACATTCTTGCTCAGTGCCGGCTTTATCGAACAATAAGCAATAGCTATATCAGCATGCCTGGGAAAACCTCCATGCGCAAAAGCTCCCTTCCCCATCTTACGCCGACATTTGTCAGCTCCAGGACCTTGACGGGAACATTTTGTCTGATTTTATAGTTTTTTACAGTTTAATGCAGAATTCTGGGTACGGCGAAAAATCCCCCATTAGTACACTAAACAGTTATTTGTGAAATTCCTTACCTTTTTGAAGAGATGTGTCCAATTTTTAATTTACAGGATGTCCGCTCTGTGATTCAAAAGATGCACCATGTATTTTGCCAGGTGGGCTCTGTTAGAACAGTGATTACATCATATCCTCTTCTCTCTATTTACACGGTCCTCACACTACATTTCCCATCATGCATTGCACATTTCAATAAATGTGGGAGGTACACTAGCCTGTAAATGTGAACAAATCCACTTCAACATAAATCACACCCCTCATTCTGCAGCCATGCCCACTGCTCAGTGACACATAACATGTCTGTTCTCTCCCCTCCAGCCACAAGAAGATAAACCTATTGCCCTTACTTCATGCACTGTACACACATCACATAATGATATATTATACACACTGTACTCTGCTGTAATTCAATATTAGAAATATTGCTCCTCCTGTTGTAGCTTTGAGATCGTTCTAACAGCAATCAGTGCTGGTATGGTGCATGAGAGAACATCCCTAGCGGCACCGCAGAAAGAGCCGTTATGTTTTATATCAGCGTGTGACACCAGTAAATGTCGGCATGAGAAAAAAAAAAAAAAAGTGCATCCCTAACTTACTAATCAATAACACAATAATGTTGGAACCTGCTAATGTATGGAAATCTCAATAGACTTCAATATTACCACAATACCGGCCGCTGTCATATGCAACATCACACTGAACATAAGACCAAATGAAACGTTGCGGGATGGTGGAAACCCCTCCTACGGGTATATGGAAGTGGAATATATATGCAGGTGTATGGAAGTGTAGTGTGTCCGTAAACAGTGCAGTTTATCAGTGCTGTCTTACTAGTGCCCACCAGTGCCACTTATCAGTGCGATCTCACCAGTGCCGCTTATCGGTGCCCATCAGTGCGGTCCCACCAGTGGCGCTTATCAGTGCCGTCTCGCCAGTGGCGCTTATCAGTGCCGTGCAATCCAGTGACCATCTGTGCATAGCGGTTATCTATCACAGATCCTCCGCATGACAGAGCGGAGATGTCGGGTGGAAACCGCTCTGGTATGTGTGGAATGTGAGGCTGCTCGCTGTTCCCTGCCTGCATTGTGATATACAGTGCAGAGCGCACTGTTCCAATGCAGGCAGGGAACTTGGAGAACGGTCTCCCATTCCACACATAGCACACAGCACATTCTACACATAACAGAGCTGTCTCCGTCTGTCATCATCTCCGCTCTGTCATGTGGGGATCTTTCAATATTGCCGGGATATCGCGCGCGGGTGGGGGCGGATACACTGGCAGAGAGGAGGACATCACCTCAATCGGCGGCACAGACCGGGGCGGCTGTGAGACCCCCCACCCCTTCCCCCACTACACTGAGCGGAAATGGGAATAACTGCTGGCTTTTAGGAACTACATGTGGGCGTGTCAGACCGCTAGTTGGGAGTACAGAATGAAGAGCAACCAACAGTCTTACAAACAGGATGTCACAGGGGAATAACGGTTTTTCAGCAAGTTCAGTAGGCTACTACAGTAGAACTACAGAGCTCAGCAGAAGATGGATGGCATAGTTGGTGAAGGTAGGAGATCAGCAACAAGGACATGGAGAAAAAGTTTTTTCCCGGAGTTCTCCTTTAAAGTTGTTCTAATGGTTAAGTGATAGTCAGTTCTGTATTTTCATTGTTCATTTAATTGTTACAATAAAGTCTGTATCAAATTAACAGCACAAGTGTTTTCCTTTTTAGGGTCCATTCAAACTAGATGCACTGGCATGCATTGATCAATGCATGCCAGTGCATATTCATTGAAACAATGTATTTTAATAGGAGCAGGTCACACCAGTGGGTTGTGCTGATGGGCGCAAATCTGTGCTGAGGAAAATGGAACGTGCCCTACTTCTCCTTTTTTTTTCACCACAGTGTGATGCAATGCTCAGTGCACCGCAACATGCATAAATGCAAGAGTCAAAACAGCTAGTTGAAGTTTCCTATAAATAAAGCCGAGTGAAGTTACGTTTTTTTGTAAAAAAAAAAAAAAAAATGGCAGTACATTTTAATATGCAATGTCTGATCCAGTCTGCTAAAAAACGGATGGGGATCCGTTCCTCGTCCATCTGGCGGATTGGATCGGGTGGAAACAGACATGCATTCTGTTTCCATCCGACCACCCCATATGGAAGAGTGGGCTGTGCCCGTGTCCACTTTGCAAAGCTGACACGGACCTGTCCTACACCTGCTCAGCGGGAATCAGCTGACAGATCCCTCAATGAGCAGACGGATCCGTTTGGCGGAGTCTGCCCTGTCTGCAAGGGGCTTTAGTGAATTTCCCCTCCATGTATCTTTCAGCTATTTATATACAGTAGTCAAATGTAGGATATGTAGTGCAGTTTCCTCGTTCTTGGATACATTTTTTCAGGTCTGATCTGTAGTGTCAACGCAGGAGCACAATTGAGAAACTGTTGTCACCAGGTAGCAGGAAATGCCTGAATAAAGACAATCTGGTTCAGTTCAGCAGGTATTGTTTTAATAAAAGCTGCGTTTTTAAAAATATTTAAAACCTATATGACATTATTATATGAAATGTTTTAGACATTGGGTTTAGACCTTCTTTAACCTTCCTAAATGAAACCTGGTTGCTTTTGATTACATCACTTCTTTTTCTCTTTGGATGAAGTTCTTATATAAAGCTCTCCAATTATCTATTGTTTGCATATATTTTATGCATATGTTTTTTGCTTTAGGCTCCATGTACACTGTAGCTGATAAACTACCATTTTTGGTCGTTTAGGTGTTTTTTTAACAGCCCAAAAACGCCCCTTTGTTATTCTATGTGTCCATGCACACATGGAAGTTAATTGTCGTTTAACAGCAGTGGAGTTTTTGGGCTGTTATCTGAACGCCCTGAATTGGCGTTCAAAAGTCGTTCTTCTGACCACAAAAAACGCTGGATGCCGCTAAACGCTCAAACGCCGGTAGTCAGCGTTTTGTAGTCAATGGAACCTAATGAAGTAAAAAAAAAAAAAAACGCTGATAAACGCCGCTTACAAAACGCTGCAAAAGAACGTTTTCTAAGCAGCGTCTCCTGCCCGACGCCCAGGGAGCGTCCAGTGTGCATGGAGCCTTAGAGAGTTTACTTGCTCTTTCTAAGGGCAAGGTCACAAAATCCTTTCCTATCTAGGCCTGTTTAGATTGGAGATCAAGGTGAAAATTCCTCATGGTACTGATACTTTGCTGCTTCGCGTCAGTGGGCCTGTGAATTTATGGGGGTTGATGCTCTGACAGGATTGTAAATGTGAAAAGCTCTGGTATCACCCCAGACACATTGTAGACCCAACATTAATCTGCCATTTTCATCAGTTTAGTACAGTGGTACCCAAATGTTTTAAAGATGGGGCCAGTTCACTGTGCATTATGCTGTTTGGGGGCCAGGCTGTGGTCAGTGGGAGTAAGGAAAAAATACCCTGACATCTTAGGTAAGTGGAAGTTTAGGTGCCCCAATGTTTTTCAATAGGAGTAACAATTGTGCCTACTTGAGTGGAAGAAAAAGCTGCCATGTCTGTGAAAGTAAAAAAATACCTGTGTGTCAGCAGAAGTGAAAAATGCCCCATTGTTCCTGGACAGTAAGAAAGATGAAAGCCTCTGTATCAGTGGTCATTGTGCGTAATAAATGCCTGTGTATCATTAGGGAGGAAAGTGGTGTCCCTTGTGTCCTTGGGGAGGAAGGTGGCGCCCCCATATGTTGGCAGGAAGAAAGGTGGCGCCCCTTGCGTCTGTGGGGAGGAAGGTGGCGTCCCCTTGCGTCTGCGGGCAGGAGGGTGGCGCCTCTTGCGTCTGTGGGCAGGAGGGTGGCGCCCCCTTGCGTCTGCGGGCAGGAGGGTGGCACCCCCTTGCGTCTGCGGGGAGGAGGGTGGCGCCGCCCTTGCGTCTGCGGGGAGGAGGATGGCGCCCCCCCCTTGCGTCTGCGGGAAGGAGGGTGGCGCCCCCTTGCGTCTGCGGGGAGGAGGGTGGCGCCCCCTTGCGTCTGCGGGGAGGAGGATGACATAGGGGGCACCATTCTTTTCAAAGACCACTGATACAGAGGCACCAGTTTGTCATTGAGAATTTTTCCCCCAGCATTGGTGCTCAGGGGCACTTGGGAATAGTGACTGGCTGCCCAAGCGTGAACAGTGCATCTTGGGAAGATTGATTTGTTCCCCCATAGTCAGGATTCCCAGGTGTTGGTGACATCACAGATTAATGAAGTGGGGGAATATAAGTATCATTGGGTGGGTAGCAGGTCACCCTATTGGAATCCACCTGGAACTCGTCCTGTCTGCAGTAGAAATATCTTGATTGGTCTGTATGGGTATTACATTAAAAAGTAAAATCTTTTTTAAATGGGACCAATGCCAACTGGGCATATTCTTCTTCTCTTCCTTTTTTTTTTTTTTTTTTTTTTTTTTTGCG
>BLSH010436546.1:296542-308530 GCA_018402905.1 Glandirana rugosa
ACGTTGGGATTAATTTTGTGTGTGTGTGTGTGTGTGTGTGTTGAGGGGGATTTTGTATTTTTTATTATGTTTTAATTAGGGTTGCACCAATACCATTCTTTTATTGGCAAGTACGACTTGCCAATACTTTTGGTCAAGTACTTGCTGATACCGAGTACCCATACCTTTGCAGTGCGATTTGAGGCCATACAAAATGAATTGGCTCAAATCGCACTGCAAAGAATTTCATGCTTTTTGAACAGGAATGTTGTTAGATTTCTGTCCGAATCGCATGTGGTTTCCTGCATCGCTCCTGTGTGAGCCTGGGCTAAAGTGACAAGCCTGGGTTCACACAGGAGCGGTCTGGAAAACCTTGTGCAATTCAGGCAGTAATCGCACCATATTCCTTTTCAAACTGAATGCGCTTCTTTGCGGTGCGATTTGAATTAATTCATTTTTATATGCGCTCAAATTGCACCACAAAAGTATTGGTTTCAAGTACAAATAATCGGTATTGGCATTGGTGCTACTCTAGTTTCAATAAATTTTTTCTACTTTTTTTACTGGTGACCATATATATGCAAAGGCAGGTCCTCTTTAATAAAGACATTGGTGGTTTGATGTCTACCCTTTGTGCTACAGAGAACATGAGGTCACCCAGCACTCCACTAAATGTGGAAGAGCTCGTCCAATTCCATTTTAGAGGTTGGCAAACATCAGAATTATGTGTACCTATCTCCCTGCTCACCACCCTAAGAAAAAAAAGTAGGCGATGAGACTGAGGATGATAGCACTTCAGGAACTGATGTTTGGCAACTTGTTTGGATGTAGCTGTGATCAACACTGGTCAGAAGAGAAGACTAAGCCTGCCCTCTGCGCCATTCATAGAAGCCGTACTATCACTTCCAACAATAAGGCTCGGTTCACACTGCTGCGGTGCAAATTTTCTGCAAAATTTAATACGATTGCGATGCAAGTTTTTTCAGTTCAGACAAGTGCGATTTCTACAGCTATTGGTGCAAATCTACTGCAAAGCTGGAGCTATCGCAATGATGTGAATGAGAGATTGCGTCTTCAATCCGTTTTGTATTGTAGTCTATGGAGCTGAATTCGCAACGCACAGCATCGCACACGGAACAAACTCGCACAGGGACCCTTTTTTTTTCACAGATTAGATTTGCAACGTATCTATGTGAACTGCCCTGATAGAACACTATGTTATTGGAGATGACTTGCGAATTTAATCTATCGCAACGGCTTAAATTTGCAGTAGAGTTCGCAGCAGTGTGAACCGAGCCTAAAACACACTACAGGCGGTCCCCTAGTTACAAACTTCCAACTTACAAATGGAGGGAGACAACAGGAAGGAAAATTCACTCCTGTAAGAGATATTATGGGTAAAAGGTGTATTATCACCAATTCTTGTTTCCACAACAACCCAAATTTTTCAACATCCAATTGTCATTGGGACAGGAAATGAGGTGAAATCTTCTGAACAGAAACCTAGACAGCAAAACAAACATTACAGGGCTGTTAACCCTTCCCTATGCTATCCAAAATGCTTAAAAATATTTTTTTTTGGCTGAAGCTACACTTAAAAAATGTAGCTGTTCCCACTTGCAGACAAATTCAACTTAAGAACAAACCTACAGACCCTATCGTGGTTGTAACCCGGGGACCACCTGTATATGGCTGGAGGAGGCAGACCTTTCATTCATCTGCTGTCCTCCATTCACGGCACACTTTTTATTGTGTGAATGGATAGTATAGCTTCTATGAGTGGAGCATGCGGGCAAGCATATTTTGCATGTTCGACAACAGCTGCAGTCACTCATATTAACCTTCACTGCACCCAAGGAGCTGTGGGGGGTATCTAAGGGCAGAGCAATGAAGATTTCAACCTAACATAGCAGCCACCCCATCAGAACACTGGATACTTTTTTTAGCCATTCCAAGTATCGTCCCCGGTGCTGTTTCTTTCTTTCTTTCTTTCTTTCTTTTTTTTTTTTTTAAATCAAAGCCTTGTACTTAACAGCTAAACTTTTAAGATTTGTATACTCTTATATTTTGGATCTACCGATCAGAGGAATTTTTCTAAAAGCTTCTGCTTATGCATTTTTTCATCATATGCCTAACCTGAATTGCCCAAGTTAACTTAAAAACTAAAAAAAAAGTTGCCAGTAGTTTAAATATTTCAAATCTATGGTGACACTTAAGCTAATGACATTTAAATAATGTGGTTAAGCTGCAGAATTGATTGTCTGCTTTACAAAGTGATTTAATATGTCGTGTGGGAAGTCACATAAGCATCATTGGATGCAATCAGGGGAATGTTCAAAGGAGAATAACCACTTATGATTGTTTAATTAAAGGCATGTCTGTATCCAGATATTTCACAAGGGTGTCAGACAGAATTTTCAGTTGGTGAAATTAAAAGCTGCACGGCCCCAAGTGCAAATTGTGGGCATTGGACTGCTTGGACATTGGATGACTTGACTTGCGCTTACTAGAACTTACAAATACAGATGGCAAGATAAAACAAAAAAGTAAAAGGTACAAAAACTAGACTGGTACAGAATTTAAGACGTTTGTAATAAAAGAACATAGCAGTGGCTTGCCATAGGCCAGAGAACTGGTGTATACCTCTATAGCAGTGGTCTCCAAACTGTGGCCTGCAGGCCAGATGCAGCCCTTTGCTTGCCTTTATCCGGCCCTTTGGTCATTTTTCCTCCCACTGATGCCAACTATGAGACAACATTCTTTCAACTGACACCAACTACAGGGCACTATTCCTTCCACTCCTGCTATTCAACAGTAGGGCACTATTCCTCCCACTGACACCAACAATGGGGCGTATTTTTCCCCAGTGACGCCAATGATGGGGCACTAACCTCCCAGTGATACCAAGAATGGAGCACTATTCCTCCTGTTTATAGCAATGATGGGGCACCATTTTACTCCTTTTTTTTACACCCACTGATGCCAGGACATTTTCTACTCCCACTGGCCAAATTCTGCCCCCCCCCCCCAAAAAATCTAAATGACAATGAACTGCCCCCTTTTTTTTTTTTTTTTAGAACGTCTGGAGACCCCCTGCTCTATAGGTATAAGAACCACATCCAACCATGCCCTGTCTCTCATTTATCTTCCATTACACTGTTGGTACTTGTGTGGCAGCTCACTTCACACGTCTGCTCCAATCGGTCAGTTTTTAGGTGAACCTGAATCTTAGGTTCATTCATCCCTCTTGACAGGCGGGTGTAAACAGACTTGTATCTGTTTACACCTGCCTACTTCTGAGTCCGATCGGGTCTGCTCTAAAAAATGGAAAGGGATCTATCCTCTTCCCTTTAGGAGGAGTGGATCAGAGGGTAGTCAGATGTAAATGGACAATGGAGTCCATATCTTCCCGGCTGCCCATAGAGCAGAGTGGGCTCTGTCCATGCCCGCTCAGTTTCTGCAGTCATCCTCCTGCTCTGCTCAGATCAATGGAGGGATCTGTGAGCTGATCCCAGGCTGACCAGAAAGGAATCCACCCCGTGTGAAAGGGGCCTAACTCCCCTCGACACTCATTCTGAATGCCTATGGCAGCGTTGTGTATTGGCAATGCCACAGTGCTCTTGTCAGACCTTCAGTACCCGATAAGTAGGCTTTGCTGGTGACAGTTGCAAGGTGATGGTAAATGCGCAGCCCTGAGATTTTCAGAACTGTGTTTTTCCTCCAATTTACCTTTTTGTCAGCTTTTTGGTGGTTTAGCTGTGTGTCTGCAGAACATCTAAAGACAAGGGTAACTTGACTTGAGATGATCGTCGCCCAACACAGCTTTTTGCATCTGGTAGGTCATTCTCTGAAGGGCCTGGGTTTAAAATTGGAGACCCGCTAAACAGATCCATAGGCCCCTACTTTGGCCTCCCACCATTACTCTTACCTTCTCTGAATTATTTCCAAGACCTGTAACGGGTTTGAGAATTTTGAAGAGAAATTTATTTAAATGCTTGTCCTCTACAGATCTCCTTGGCGTTTAGACACAAACAATACATTTCTCTGTGCCATCCCTCCAACCCTCACTGCAGAATGTCTCACTTTTCAGACACCTTGGTTTAATTAAAATTTTATCATGTATTCGGAGGAGAGATGAAGGACGCGAACACCATACACATTCAAATGACCACATACAGTATGTCCTGTTTTTGGACAGTGATATTCTTTTCCTTCTTATAGGCAGGACAGTGTTACTGGTAATGGAACCTTCAGTAGTTCATTTTCTGTTCCTGGTAGTGAAGAGAAGGGATCATGCCTAGAACTGGGTCATTGGTAGAATTTCGTTCAACATTTTTAACTGTCAGAACGTTCTTTCATTTTCTGATTGTTAGTGAGGTCAAATTGATGATCATTTTCAACCACAGTGACAAGAAAATTTGAAGGAGCTGAATGGAAAGTTTTTCTCGACTGTACAAATTTCTAATGGCGGATGTGGTTTTCATTTAGTAAAGGCTATTCATTCCAAAATTGAATGTTCAAAGCAAACAAAATCTTGAACGGTTTTCAAACAACATTCAAATGTACTGAGAATTTTCATACAAGTTTTCCTAACTTTCATTTGAAATGTTACTAGTGTATAGCTTAACAGTCACTAGCTGTCCTACTAAGATTATTGTACTGTTGTAGTGGTACACATTGGGACTACCTTAAGTCTTGGCTCCGATAGCTCAGTACTGGTATTTTTTGTGGGTTGCCTCACTGCCACAAAGGGGTCCATTTTAAGAGGTGGTATTGCTGTGCCACAGCCCTTAAAGTGCTTGTAAACCTTCGATTTTTTTTTTTTTTTTAATAAAAATAAACATGCCTATATTTTACCTGCTCTGTGCAGTCTATTTGCACAGAGCAGCCCTGATCCTCTTCTTCTGCAGTTTCCTGCAAGCGCTCCAGGCTCCTCTTCTTCATCGGGTGCCCCTGCGTAAAACTGCTTTCCCTGGGGGCGCCTGTGTGTGCTTGCGCCTGAGTCCTGCTGCTGCGTCCATTGACACAGACAGCACGACTGAGCCCTGACTCCCCCCCCCCCCCCCCCCCACTCTTGTGTCACAGAATTTGATTGACAGCAGCGAGAACCAGCCTCCCGCTGCTATCAATCTGTCCAATGAGGCAATGAGGAGAGAGAGCGTCTGGAACCGTTGCACTCGTGCACATGGCTGGATCAGATGGGGCTCCACTAAGAAGGGGGGGGGGGGGCGGGAGCAGAGAAGGTTTTTCACCTTAATGCATTCTATGAGGCTTTAGAACCACTTTAATACTTCTTTACAAATGAGCAGTGTGTTTTGCTGGATTAGGGGGCCTGACACCAGTAGAGTGTGATAAACATTAATATGGCTGGGCAGGGATGATGGAGGAAGTGAAAAGACCCTAGTCACATGTTTAAAGCTTTTCTTGGCTGTACTTCTCTTCTCTTCTGGGTCACAGGAGTACACTTATTTCTGCACTCTAGTGACCCAGATTCCGCCTTATAGGCTTACCTGCAGGTAAAAATCACTAAAATGGGGATACAGACACTTTTAAAGGCTTTCCTTCTTTTGCTGGTGTAGTTTTCACTTCTTAGCAGAATAGAATACTGCTTCGGCATTGAAAGAGAAGTATGGTGGAAGATTCTTTGGTCATGCTTCTCTTCTGGGTCACAGGAGTGCTCTTGTCCTCTCATGTGACCCAGAATCAGCAGACAGCTGAAAGCCTGCTATCAGCGACATGGAGGTGAGGGTTTTTTTTTTTGCCTGCCTAATGCTTCTCTTTAATTTGAAATATGTCTTCAGAGTATCATAAAACATAGTCGTTCCATTTTAGTTGTTCCCACACTTCTCCGATTTACAATACCACCAAAACTCTGAGGACTGTTATGTTGAGATGTGTGGTGTGGCTGACGGCCAGAGTCAGCTGGGTCTTATTTTCTGATAATGAGGTTCTAAAAACTAGCTGATGTTTCATACAATGACTTTTGTCACTTTTATGGATGAAGTTAGGAAATGTGAAAGAGGATCTGATTGGCTGTTTTCAAGACAACATACAGGGGTAGATTTACTAAAACTGGAGACCCCCGAACACAGTGCAGCTGTGCATGGTAGCCAATCAGCTTCTAACTCCAGCTTGTTCAATTAAGTTTTGGCAATAAAACCTGTAAGCTGATTGGGTTGTATGCAAATTTGCACTAGGTTTTGCATTTGTCACACTTAGGCTCCTTTCACATGAGCAGAGCCCATTTTGATGGGCTCTGCTGCTCAGCGGGGATCCATCCGTTTATCCCCGCTGAGCTGGCGGATGACAGGACCTGTCACAGCTCCATTCTCCTCTATGGAGGATCGGCTGAACACGGACCTGTCTGTCCGTGTTCATCCGATCCGATAGACGGATGGAAAATAGGGTTTCCATCTGTCTGTATTTGGCGGATCGGAGCGGATTGGATGTCAGCAGACATATCACCGCTGACATCCGTCGCTCCATTGAGGACAATGGAACGTCCATTCAGGTCCACCTGAAAGACTGACAGGCGGACCTGAACGTTCCGCTGGTGTGAAAGGACCCTTAAATGACTCAGAACATCAAAGAAATTTTAATTTTACACAAAGATAACCTGAGTAAATACAAAATGCAGTTTTTAAATGATGATTTCATTTATGAAGGGAAAGAAACTGTCCAAACCGGTCTGGCCCTATGTTAAAAAGTAATTGCCCCCTAAACCTAATAACTGGTTGTGCCACCCTTGGCTGTAACAACTGTACAAACCAACTGTTTATGTGCCTATCTTCCTCTTTGACATTAGAACGCCGCTCTGAATTCCTAAGCATGTGGTTTCAGCCCTGCCTACTTTATTTCTGTTGGATTACATCAGTGCACAGAAAATTATCAGCTCACAAAAGCAGTCCTACACTGGAATCGGATCGCATGAGTGTTCACCCATTGCACCAGTGTGATCCAGGACTTAACTGGCACTTTTCGGGATCCAGTGACCCTAATAGTGATCATTGCTAAAATGTGCACTGTCACTATACTAATGACACTGGCTGGGTAGGGGTTAAACTTTTAGGGCAACTGTGCGACTTGCAAGTGTTTTTGTGTACAGTAATGTGCTGCTTTCTTTCACTTAGGGAAGAGCACATCAACAGTTGGTCTCTACAGTTGTTGCTGCCAAGGGTGGCATCATCCCCCCCCCGTCAGAACTGCGGTCTGCCTTGTTTACATACAGTGAGGGAAAAGGTGTTTGAACCCCTGATGATTTCGTATGTTTGCCCACTGACAAAGAAATAAGTCTACAATTTTAATGGTAGGTTTATTTTAACAGTGAGAGACAGAATAACAACAAAAATATCCAGAAAAACTCATTTCAAAAAGTTATAAATTGATTTGCATTTTAATGAGTGAAATAAGCATTTGATCCCCTATCAATCAGCAAGATTTCTGGCTCCCAAGTGTCTTTTATACAGGTAACAAGCTAAGATTAGAAGCACTCTCTTAAAGGGAGTGCTCCTAATCTCAGGTTGTTACCAGTATAAGATACTTGTCCACAGAAGCAATCAATCAATCAGATTTCAATCTCTTCACCATGGCCAAGACCAAAGAGCGGTCCTAGGATGTCAGGTACAAAATTGTAGACTTACACAAGGTTGGAATGGGCTACAAGACCATCGGCAAGCAGCTTGGTGAGAGGGTGGCAACAGTTGGTGCGATTATTTGCAAATGGAAAAAACACAAAATAACTGTCAATCTCCCTTGGTCTGGGGCTCCATGCAAGATCTCATCTTATGGAGTTTCAATGATCATGAGAACAGTGAGGAATCAGCCCTGAACTGCAGGAGAATCTTGCCAATGATCTCAAGACAGCTGGGACCATAGTCACTAAGAAAACAATTGGTAACGCACTACATCATGAAGGACTGAAATCCTGCAGTGCCCACAAGGTCCCCCTGCTCAAGAAAGCACATGTACAGCCCCGTCTGAAGTTTGCTAATGAACATCTGAATGATTCAGAGAAGAACTGGGTGAAAGCGTTGTGGTCAGATGAAATCGAGCTCTTTGGCATTAACTCAATGTGCCGTGTTTGGCGTAGGAGGAATGCTGCCTATGACCCCAAGAACTCCATCCCCACTGTCAAACATGGAGGTGGAAACATGCTTTGGGGGTGTTTTTCTGCTAAGGGGACAGGACAACTTAACTGCATCAAAGGGACGATGGACGGGGCCATGTACCGTCAAATCTTGGGTTTGAACCTCCTTCCCTCTCAGCCAGGGCATTGAAAATGGGTCACGGATGGGTATTCCAGCATGACAATGACCCAAAACACACAGTCAACGTAACAAAGGAGTGGCTCAAGAAGAAGCACATTAAGAGCCAGTCTCCAGACATTAATCCCATAGAAAATATGTGAAGTGAGCTGAAGGTTTGAGCTACCAAACATCAGCCTTGAAACCTTAATGACTTGGAGAGGATCTGCAAAGAGGAGTGGGACAAAATCCCTCCTGAGAGGTGTGCAAACCTGGTGGCCAACTACAAGAAACGTCTGACCTCTGATTGCCAACAAGGGTTTTGCCACCAAGTACTAAGTCATGCTTTGCGAAAGTGTCAAATATTTATTTCACTCATTAAAATGCAAAACCATTTATAACTTTTGAAATGCATTTTTCTGGATCTTTTGTGTTCTGTCGCTTACTGTTAAAATTAACCTACTATTAAAATTATAGACATTGTCAGTGGGCAAATGTACAAAATCAGCAGAAGAGGAGATTAAGGGGGATATGATCAACCTGTACAAATACATACTTGGTCCTTATAGTGATCTTGGTGTTGAGTTATTTACTTTAAGGCCATCACAAAGGGGCACTCTTTACGTCTAGAGGAAAAAAGATGTCATCTCCAAATACGGAAAGGTTTCTTCACAGTAAGAGCTGTGAAAATGTGAAATAGACTCCCTCCAGAGGTGGTTTTGGCCAGCACGGTAGATTGCTTTAAAAAAGGCCTGGATTCTTTCCTTAATATAACTGGGTACTAACATTTTTAGATAAGTTGATCCAGGGTGAATCTGATTGCTTCTCGGGGGATCTGGAAGGAATTTTTTTCCCCCGCTATAGCAAATTGGATCATCTCACGTCTGTGTGTATTAGCAATGATTGACGGGTTCTGGAGGACATTGAGTGCCCGACACCCGCAGAAGTGGCCCGCCCCATGTGCAGAATCGTGTGTGTGTGTGTGTGTGTGTGTATATATTTATGTATATGTGATTTTTGCACAGGAGAGCCGGTAGTAAGACTGCTATGAGGCAGTCTTAAAATTGTTAGCGTGACCCTTTAAAGTGACGCTAAACAATATCCTTATTCTCCGAAAATACAACGATCGTTATTTAATGGCCCTGTATTCTATTTTTTATGACATTTTTTTTCTTCCTCCTTGTAATGTCCTCCGTGAGCACCCGAATCTCTCCTTCTCCCTCCTTGCATCCATCTGGAATGAGCAGTGCACTGCTCTATGCACACTACAAATCCCATAGTCCATGTTGGGAGCGAGCAAGAGACGGTGTCCTGTGTTCCTACATACAGCGGGACCATGGCCCACTAACCTATTCACCTTCTAACAGAAAGTTGGATCACAGCAAACAAAAAAAGGAATTTAGAGAAGGCTGATGGCAACAGGACATACTTTTTTGACTTAGAAATACATACTTGAACATCTCTTTAGGTGACCCTGCATAAAAGCCCACCTGTAAAAGAAAAGTATTACTCTTCCGTTCACTGACAGACGCAGCCTTCTTATGACACGTGGGGTTATGCTCATATTACTAGGAGTAGACTAGGCAAAAATAAAACCAAAGCATAGGTTGGCTCCTCCCAGGGGGCCGTCCTCACCTTTGCATATAATCCCCCTGCTCTGCATAGCACATCAGTTTTAAATTGCCTAGTTTAAGGAGTAGACCTGGTTCCCTATGGGATCTGCGGTCTCCTGAAGATTTTTTTCTGATGAAGACTGCTATCAAGAATCCGGCTGGTGGTATAGAGGATATCTAGAATCCAAAAACTTTCCCCAGTCCGGCCGACACTATGCGAGCTACCCTTAGCGGGGGCCCACCGCATGGCGCTCATTCCGTGCGGGCGGCCAGTGGCTAAAACCCACTAGAGCCCAGTGACTGGTTTTGTTCCTGTCCAGGGGCCTGGCCAGCAGCATGCCTCTCTATGGGGAGGTAAGTCTGCTCCGGTTGGCTACCCGCTGCGCCCGTCGGATTGGTGAGTGGACCCCTCTTCCGTTCTAGGGGCGCTGAGAGTGGGCACCTGGGCAGCTTCTGTGGTGGGGGTCCGTTAGTGGGGACACACTGGGTAGTACCCCTTTGAGGATTATCTACCGCCCCCCCTCCCCCCGGCAGTACGGCACCTTGCACTGACCTTTCGGAGCACTGCATTAAGCGGTTCGCCGCCATTCGGTGTGGATCACTGTTCGTTCGTCTGCCGACCACACCATTTTGCTATAAGCTCTGCTTGTGTTAATGGCAGCATCCATTGTTTGGTAACCACATGTGGTTTTCAGCCTGTCCTCTGGCGGCCCCCAGTGGTCGTTTTTGGTATTACAGGAACAGGAAGTGATATAAATGGAATTAGTACTTCCGGTTTCACTTGGACAACGTGGCCGACACTCTGTGGTGCAGGCTGTTGAAGTGCAGTGGATTTTTGGGCATTGCTCATTCCGGTCACAAGTGCTGAGGCATTTAAAACAGCAAGTATAGCTGGCTCTCCCTGGGTGCTGGTAGTGGTGGGTGCAATCCTCCCGGGTCTCCCTGGCTGATTGGTGGGGTAGAGGTGGTGGTCACACAGTGGGGGTGCCGGAAGGCTGCGATGTCAGAGGCCGGCAAGGCTATGGCAGGTGTACCTGCGGATCAACAATCCACCCCGGGAACCTTGGTGTCCCTGGAACAGCTAATGGCGGTATTTGGGGAGTTCATTCCCCGGGCGGGGGACCCGGTTCTGGGGGCCCCAAAAAACGCCCACCCCCCCTCTTTCCTCAGGGGAGGATTCGGATCCAGAAAGCACCTCAGTGGTCACACCCGTGGACCTATCAGAGAGTGAACTGCCATCAGAAGGCGAAGGTGATCAGGAGGTGATCTTTTTAGTGTGATAAAGCGATAGTGGCCGCTCTGATCACTGATATCCGCGACTCCATGCGGCTTGACCAAGCAGGGGGGGGTTGCATGAGTCCACATATATTTGTGGATCACTTAAACCCCCTAGGGCTTACCCTTATGATCAGGTGTTTGAACAGGCGGTGTTCAAGGAATGGCTGCGGCCACCAAATTCCTTTGCCTTTCCTAAAAGCTTTGCTGTTCGCTACCCCTTTGAGGATAGCTTTACTAAGAGATGGGCTTCCCCAACGGTGGACCCCCCAGTGGCCGGTCTGAATAAGGCAACAACCATTCCCTTGGAGGGGTCTCCGTCTTTTAAGGAGGCGGCCGATCGCCGCACGGAGGCAGTGTCTAAGGCACTGTTCTTGTTGGCTGGGTCAGCCATGCGGCCAGCTCTAGCCGCTGCGATGGCGGCACAATCTCTTCACGAGCACACTGGTTTAACTTGTGAATGTGCACAGGCTGAGGTGCAGCGGGCACAACACTTGCAAGAGGGTCTCCGCTACATATTGTCACGGAATCTGTGACGGAGGCACGCCGCTAGCCGGCGGAGGAATTTTCTGCCTCTGGGGAGGTTCCCTTACCAACAACGGAATAAGTCTGGCCGGTGACCCCCCAGGTGGCAACCCCTTCGGGTAGAGAATCATTTCGATAGGAGTTTCCCCATCGCTTGTCGTTTCGAAAATCCTTTCCGTTTCCTTAAACCACCGGCGTCGGTAAGGAACTTGTGGCGGACAAGTTTGTGGACTAGTATTCCCATTCGGGATCCCCCAAATTCACTAGGTGTTTATATACACCTGAGTACGTTGGGGGGGGACGAACCAGTTCGGCGTACCTCAGCGCCTATAGTCACTAGTCTCGCCGGTGAT
>BLSH010436546.1:309233-334784 GCA_018402905.1 Glandirana rugosa
CATACGATGATGGTGTTATGGAGAGACAGAGTCGTCGCGGTCGTAGCCCCGGTGGTGGAACCACTTGTGAGCCCCTCTACTTCGGTCGGGCTTCCCCGATGCTGGCGCTGCTGAGACAGAGAGGTATTGTGGTAGTAGCATACCTCGACGATTTACTCCTGAGAGCAGAGTCTGCTGCGGCTCTGGAGGAGAACGTGACAATCACGGTGTCCACATTAAAAGAGTTCAGTTGACTGATCAACCTGCAGAAATCATCGTTGACTCCATCCTGCCGGCTGGAATACCTGGGTCTGATTCTGGACACGGTACAGGCAAGGGTGTTTTTACCACCAAACAAGCTCCTGACACTTCAGGCAGCAGTGCAAACCCTGTTATCACGCCAGGGGTCCTCCTTAAGGTTCTGTATGCGAGTGTTGGGGCTCATGGTGTCGACTTTCGAAGCGATACCTTACGCCCAGAGTCACACTCGGCTCTTGCAGAAGGCTATTTTGTCGCAATGGGACAAATCCCCCCTATCCCTAGACAGACTGATCAGGTTGGATCATCAGTCCCGAGTTTCCTTGATTTGGTGGATTCGGGCTCCGGCCCTAAAGTTGGAAAAATGTTGTTATCTCCCCCTCAATTGGTCGATAGTAACGACGGATACCAGCCTATCGGGCTGGGGAGGGGTCCTGGGTCAGTTATCTGCCCAGGGTCGTTGGTCAGAAGCTTGACTTTGTCTGTCACGTTGGTCAGAAAGGTTGCGAGGTCTCCCTGTCCGGGTTCAGTCAGACAATGCTACGGCTGTGACATATGTGAACCATCAGGGCGGAGCAAGAAGCTCGGCAGCAGCCATGGAGGCTGCTCTGATCTTTCTGTGGGCAGAACTTCACGTGCCAGCTCTCTCTGCAATCTACATCCCAGGCGTGGAAAACTGGCAGGCGGACTTTCTCAGCCGCCGGACTCTGGATCAGGGGGAATGGTCCCTACATCCAGAAGTGTTCCGCCGGATTTGCCTCAAGTGGGGCACGGCAGGGGTGGACCTCATGGCCTCCAGGTTCAATCACAAGGTACAGACCTTTGTGTGCAGAACAAAAGATCCGTTGGCGGTCGCCTGGGACGCACTGGTAGCGCCCTGGGGTCAGTATCAGCTTCTGTACATCTTTCCTCCTCTAAAGCTTCTACCGCGGGTTCTGCACAGGATAGAAGCAGAGGGAATGCCGACAATCCGAATTGGCCTCAGCGTCCTTGGTATGCCGACGTAGTACGGATGGTGACAGATGTTCCGTGGCGTCTTCCACTTCGCGAAGACCTGCTGTCTCAGGGGCCCATCTTGCGCCCTGCTTTACCCTCGCTGGCTTTGACAGCTTGGCTATTGAGTCCCAGGTGTTGAGGGATAGGGGTTTCTCGAACTCCGTGATCCCTACTATGATTGAAGCACGTAAAAGTACCTCACGCAAGATTTATCATAGGACCTGGAAGGCCTATATTACCTGGTGTGAGGCAGGGGGTTGGAACCCCCGCTCTTATAGAGTATCCAGAGTACTGACATTTTTGCAGCAAGGCCTGGACATGAACCTGGCGTTAAGTACGCTTAAGGGATAGATTTTGGCCCTGGCGGTTCTTTTTCAACGGCCCTTGGCGTCTCATTCATTGATCCGTACATTTGTACAGGGGGTATGTCATGTGGCTCCTTGGATACGGTCGCCTCTGGCACCGTGGGATTTGAATCTGGTGCTTTCTGTGCTGCAGAAACCACGATATGAAAAGATTAGGGACATTCCCTTGCAGAAAGTGGCTTTTCTGGTGGCTGTTTCATCCGCTAGGCGGTTGTCTGAGTTGGCAGCATTATCCTGCAAGTCACCTTACTTGGTCCTTCATAAGGACAAGGCGGTTTTGCGACCTTCCCCTTCGTTTCTTCCGAAGGTGGTTTCTTCTTTTCAATTAAATTAGGATATTGTTCTTCCCTCATTGTGCCCGCACTCGTCGCATCCCAAAGAAGTTGAACTGCATTCTTTGGATGTGGTGAGGGCTTTGCGGGT
Organism: Glandirana rugosa; assembly: GCA_018402905.1. Lineage (NCBI taxonomy): Eukaryota > Metazoa > Chordata > Amphibia > Anura > Ranidae > Glandirana > Glandirana rugosa. Next base: position 311,255 of record BLSH010436546.1, read on the forward strand.
GTATTTGTTTTTTACGGCTTCTTTTCGGAAGTCTGATTCTTTTTGTGATGACGGAATGGTCGCGTAAAGGCATGGCGGCCTCGTCAGCTACCATTTCTCGTTGGATCAGGGAGATCATGACTCATGCATATGAGATTCGGGGCAAGGTTCCCCCGTTTCCAGTCACGGCTCATTCCACCAGGGCAGTTAGTACTTCCTGGGCGTTTAGACACCAGGCCTCGGTGTCTCAGGTGTGCAAAGCGGCTAATTGGGCCTCAGTGCACACGTTTACTAAGTTTTACAAAATTGATGTTTCAGCATCTTCGGATGCTGCTTTTGGCCGCAAAGTATTACAAGCGGCAGTGTAGTCGCGATTAGCGCCGCCTGAGAGGGCATTTTCTGTTGGGTGCAGTTGTTATAGTTTGCCCACCCCTCTTGATTGGCACAGCTTTGGGACGTCCCCACGTGTCATAAGAAGGCTGCGTCTGTTAGTGAACGGAAGAGTAAAAGGGATTTTATTATAAATTACCGTAAAATCCTTTTCTCTGAGTTCACTGACAGACGCAGCACCCACCCCTCTGTGTTGAGTTTGTACGGCTTGTTACGAACTGATGTGCTATGCAGAGCAGGGGGATTATATGCTAAGGTGAGGACGGCCCCCTGGGAGGGGCCAACCTATGCTTTTGTTTTATTTTTGCCTAGTCTACTCCTAGTAATATGAGCATAACCCCACGTGTCATAAGAAGGCTGCGTTCTGCTCCAACACTGCTGCAAACAATAGACTGTTGGTGTTGGATGAGTTGAATGCTTGCTCCCCCTTAAGCTGCTGTTATTCCTACTGCTACCATGGGGAGCAAGCATTGGACTCATCGGAAAAATGCTTGCTGTAGTTGGGGAGCCAAGATGTGGCAGATTTTCCTTACTTGGGCTGCCGGAAAGAAGTCGAAGACTGCTGGTGTGTATTTGGTTTGTGCGAGGTTTCTGTAGCTCCAAGAGAGAAAGCACAACCTATTCAGGCAGGGTCCCTGGTGGAAATTTAACCCAAATCCCCAGTGCTGTAGGCACTCAATTCAATCCCCAAGCATGAATTTATATTAAAAGCTTACCCTTAACTGGATTAGATGTTTGACACCCTTTGCACACCTGGGTATAGCTACTGTATGGTGTTCATAGTGGGTGTACCTGTATTGTAACTTATGCTGCATTACAGCTATGATTATCCTCATACTACAAAGTGTTCATTAAATATGCAGATCAAATAAACTGTTTTAGCAGCCTTCATGCATAATCCTAGATCACATCAAAGTTCCAGGCTTTTATAATGGTTTGGTTTTGTTTAGCTATGGATCTCCTTGGCGATTTGCAGTATCCTTATAATTAATGGTAATCATTAAACCTTTATCCAATATACATTACAAATAACATTTAAAGTGTCACTAAACCCACATCATAAAAAACTATCAATAAATGGTGTATTATATGCTGTTCACACTCGCTCAGTCACTATGGTATTCGTTTTCTGTATTCTAAAAAAAAACCTGGTTGATCCTGCTGCTCTCCATCTCCCCCTTCTGTTCAGGTTCCCAATGCAGCTAGGGATTTTGCAGAGCAGTGGTAGCAACTCTGCACATGCTCAGAGTTTCTATGCTGAGCATTTCCTCCCTATTACATCTGAGCAGCCCATATACTTTATAGAGTCGCACACAAATGTGGGTGTATACACCCACATTATATATGTCAGCCCACTCCCTCCCTCCTCCTCCATGCCGACTAACCAACTAAACACAATGGGGGGGGGGGGGGGATTGCATGTAGATTAATCGAGGCTTCAACCCCCTCTTATTCTAAGACACAGGCTTGGGGGGGGGGGGGGGGGTGTGACAGCCTGTGACTGGCAGAAATCTGCCCACTTTTTCAGCCTGATTTAGCTACAGCAGAGTTTTTAAACCATCCTGCCCCACAGGAACCCATAAAATTATTTTCGGGTTTTGGAGAACCCTCCACTTCAGTCCCGGAAGGATTTACCCCCTTCCTGACCAGAGCACTTTTTGCAATACAGCACTGCCGCTTTAACTGACAATTGCGCAGTCGTGTGACCCTGTACCCCAACAAAATTGACACCCTTTTTTTCCCCCACAAATAGTGCTTTCTTTGTTTATAGCGCAAAAAATAAAAAATGCAGAGGTGATCAAATAACAAAAGAACGACAATTTGAAAAAAAAAATATATTTTCTACTTTTTGCTATAATATCAAAAAAAAAAAAATATGAAAAAACAAATCTATTCCTCGGTTTAGACCGATATATATTCTACATATTTTTGGTAAAAAAATTGCACTAGGCTGATATTGATTGGGTTGCGCAAAAGTTATCGCATTTACAAACTATGGGAATAGATTTATGGCATTTTTATTATTTTTTTTTTTTACACTAGTAATGGGGGTGATCTACGATTTTAAGCGGGACCGCGATATTTCGGCGGACAGATCGGACACTTATGACACTTTTTTGGGACCACTGACATTTATATAGCGAACAGAGCTAAAAATAGCCACTGATTAGTGACTGTAGTGACTGGGGATGGAGAGAGAAAGCTGCTCCCGATCACTGGGAACAGCAGATCTCTCTCAACTCTGTTGGGTGGGGGGAGCCTCTCTCTCTGTGGGCCATCCTGGAAGATTCCTGAAAAGTGAGTTATTAGGTAATAACTCTGTTTTGTTTTTTTTTTTTTGGTTGAACTTGATGGACTTGTGTCTTTTTTCAACCTGATTAACTATGTAACTTCCCTGTCAGAACAGAGATCCATTTGTTTACATGAACATATCCTTGTTATGGCTCTGTGAGGAGCGATCGCGGGTAGCCGGCGGACATCGCACCTGCCGGCCACGCGCGTCATCACCAGAGACATGCAGCTGGCGCGTGCTCGCCCCTTACAGTCTCTTAAAGCGCCGCTGTACATCTACGGCGCTTTGCGCAGTGAGCCGACCTGCTGCCGTCAAACAACAATGGCTGGTCGGCAAGTGGTTAAGCCAATTCATTGGGGGTCTGTGGGGAAAAATGCTTGTGGTGGCTCACTTTTGAGAGTGTGGTTGATGGGCAGTTGGGAGGTGATATGTCTCCTCCTCAGCACCTGTTTTTAACCATGAAAGGGCTGCACCACAACCGCATGAACTGCAGTTGTGTCACAGTTGAGACGCAGACCATTTCACTTGAATGGGTAGTGTTCAGCAGCAGTACTGCCAGCCAAACGCTACAAGAGGTTTATTTTGGCAGCAAAGCATTGCAGTCAGAGCAAGTGTACCGCCCTGAGCAGCTGCATGTTCTTTTAGGAGAGGGGTCAAACTGCAGCTCAGCCGTCTGTTTTTACTGTCCACTATGAACAAGACCCTACTTTGGTAGGAATTCCTCCTCTACTGTGGTGGTCAAAATGACACACTTAGGCCGCTTTCACACTTGTGTGACACGATTTTACGGTGATTTTGCTGTGATTTGCGAATAATGGGGAACAACTTGTCATGCGACTTTGCAGTCCCAAATCGCAGGACAACATAAAGGGGTCTTTATGGACAGGCATAAAGATTTATTGGTGTCATGCAGCTGGATCTGCCAGGTGGCATTGATTCCAGAACTAGGCAGGCACCATCCATTTGAAGGTAAATTAGGCACAGCTCAAGGAACCCCAGGGCTTCACGGAACCCTGGTTGGGAATGGCTGGCCTATAGGGATGTTGCTGGTATTCTAAAAGCCCTGGGGACTTCCTTCTATATCTGAAAAGAAAAAACTTTTACCCATTTTTTTCTAGAGCTTTGTGTGAACTTTTGAGTAGCTTGGTTGCCTAGCCAAAGCCATTCTTGATTAACCGCTATGAGTAGCAGCTAAACAGATGATACAATTGGCTTGCTATAGTTTAAATTACACAAGAAGCATGTAGCAGCAGTTAATCTTATATAATTCAATGCTGCAATTGAGTGAGATTGATTGCTGCTACATGCTGATTGTATAGCCTATGCCACAGGGAGGTCCCCTTGGCAAATAATTGCTAGTGGTTTTATTAGGATGTTGGATACTAAAATTTGGTTGTGTAGCTTTAGCCGCACACAGGTAATGCATGGGGTCCTTCAAACTTTTACCCTCTCAACAGCCATTTAAAGAGAGCTGCTAATGCTGCTCGTCATTTTATGTGAAGTAAAGCCTGGCTTCGGATTCCAAATGAAGTTGGGAAGAGTGTGGGTATAGGCCTCATTCACATGGGCGCACTAATCAGTACACTTGTGCAGAGGGCTGTACAGCATTTACCACCACAGGAGGTCCATGCAGCCAGCCTTTTCAAGTCAATGACAGGCGGACAGCTGCATGAATCTTCATGGGTATCCCTGCGTGCACAGCTTGGAATGCAGACACTTTCAGCTTTAAACCTATAATAGAGATATGCAGATTTATGTCCTATATATCAGTGTTTCTCAACTCCAGTCCTCAAGGAACACCACTAGGTCGTGTTTTCAGGATTTTCATTATTTTGCATGGGTGATTTGATCAGTTGCCTTAGTAATTACCACAGCCATTCATCTGAGGGAAAGCCTGAAAACATAACCTGTTGAGGCACCTTGAGGACTGGTGTTGAGAACCACTGCTATATGTATGCATCAGTTCTATCATAACAATGTGCTGTAAAGTAACCCGTATGTTAGAGTAAAATAAATAAATGATGAGCACATTGCAAAAGAAATGTTCTTGCCTTCGGTATCTGAGTAGCTGCTGGGTGCTGTGGTTCCTCCCGGAAGCCACTATGGTAGCAGACAGTAGGAGAAACCTCAGCACCAAGCAGAAAACTAGGTATTCGACACAGCTGGAAGTGTCCAATGCCTGCGGTTCCTTGCCGTAGCTCTTCAAGAGAGAAGATTGGCATTACTGCCTGCTGAAAAGTGCAGCCGCTGCAGGCAGTGTGATCTGGCTGAGCGCAGAGAAGTGCTGCTATCGGCGGATTGCACAGTTTCCTTTTTTTTCAATTTTTTTATTGAGATGCCACACAGGCATTTTTATAAAGTCAAATTGCCATGAATTGCCTTGCACTGCTTCACTGAAACTGCTTTATTTTTATTTTTTAAGGGCATCATACCCGCGCACCACCATAACATAGTGGTGTGAACCGGGCACATGGGAGACCAGGCATTTTGCCGTGTCCATGTGCTGGGACTGCACTGGAATAGCCCCCCCAATGCAGCCCCACCATGGGAACCTGCCCTAAAGCTGGCCATAGATGATTTGATTTTCTTTCATGCAACAGGAAAATCAATTTCCCCATCAACACAGTAAGTGCTGATGGGGGAATCCCTTCTGCAGAGCCATTGTGTTCTCCCGGCGGGGAACACTGTGATTACTGCTAGCAGCTAATTGTTGCTAGCAATAATTGCATGTAAAATGTGACAGCTGGTTGTACCCAAGTTGATCAATCAAGTTTGGTACATTCAGCCTGCCTATACATGGTTTGAATCTTGAGCCGTCTGACTGGGCAAGTTCCACTTCTTTGCACCCCTACCCCCCCTAGCTGAAGTTTGCCCAGTACTTGTAGCTGCTGACTTTTAATTTTTCTGGGGGAGATTGGAGCTTCTCTTTAAAGCGGTAGTAAACCCTAAAAGCTATTTTTACCTACAGGTAAGCCTATAATAAGGCTTACCTGTAGGTAAAAAGAATATCTCCTAAACCTGCATGGTTCAGGAGATATTCGCCCTGCATGCAGCCGCTGACATTAGCGGCGCATGCGCTCTGACGATCCGGCCGAGGCGGCCGGCAACTCAGAGCTGGCTGCCGGAGCGAAGAGCTCCCGAGCGCATGCGCGGGAGTGACGTCACGCGGCTCCGGCCACTCACAGCGCCGGAGCCGCGTACCCGGAAGAAAGAAGAGGACCAACATGTCAGCGTCCTTAGCGCTGACCGACTCGGGCATCGGGGGCCTCGTTCTAAGGTAAGTATTTCATAATATGTTAGTATGCGATGCATACTAACATATTATGCGATTGTCTTGCAGGATTTTTTTTTAATTTTTTTTTTTTTGTCAGCGGGTTTACTACCGCTTTAATTACTGTACCTGCAGGGTCACTTTAATCCAGCGGTTCTCAACTCCAGTCCTTGGGACCCACTAACAGGCCAGATTTTAAGTGTTAGCTTGGGGAGATGCAGACTAGAACACTGCAATCACTGAGCAGCAAATTATATCACCTGTGATGCATTTCAGTTATCCTGCAAACCTGGCCTGTTAGTGGGCCCCGAGGACCGGAGTTGAGAACCACTGCTTTAATCCCTGTAGTACACCACACATCAGAAGCACACAAGCTCACACCCCTTGCGATAAGAGTAGATTAACACAAACAATATAGACAAAGAATTATCACTTTTGTATCAATTTACCTTAAAGGAAAAGTAATCTAAAAATAGTTGGTGAATAACTGGCATCCATTGCGGAGACAATGAGCACTTTTAAATCGTGTAGAACAATGGGATATATTTAGTGCTCTTTGCATTACATAATGCTCAGAACAGAGCAAAAACTAAATGCTAATTACAAACCATCTGTCTAACATAAAAGAAAAAAAGCACTATATTTATGTTCCCCTAATCCTCAGTTTATATCTAACAGCACTTTCCTTTAAAACGAAGCTGAACTTCAGTATAAATACGTATTGTATAAGTAAGCTGCTTGTGTATTTTTACTTGAATCTTGGTGTACATTGTAATAAAGACCAGCCGTGCTGCTCTTTCTCCTTGTGCAGGGGGCCTGGTCTTGTGACCGCCCCCTCCTGTAATTTTCTGCAGGCAGCCCGTAGTAGGTGGAGCCTGCTGGTCCCCTCCCACAGCTCTGCTCTCTGCCCCGGTTACATACAGCACAGTGATGATCTGACCAGAATGTTTATGGGAAAAACTGGATTTGCAAAGGTACCTGGTGCACACAAAGTGAATTTTAGGTCCTTTTGTGGCCATTGAGGAACATGTTTACAATAGTTTGACATTAACATGTGTTAAAGCGGTAGTAAACCACCACTGAAATTTAAGTTAAAGTGGTAGTAAACCCGGCAGAAAAAAAAAAAAAAGCAATCCTGCAAGACAATAGTATTATGAAATACTTTCATTAGAACGAGGCCCCCGATGTCCGAGTCGGTCAGTGCTGAGGGAGCTGACATGATGGTGCTCTTCTCTCTTCCGGGTACGCGGCTCCGGCGCTGTGAGTGGCCGGAGCCACGTGATGTCACTCCCGCACGTGCGTGCGGGAGCTCTTCGTTCCGGCAGCCAGCTCTGATTTGCCGGCCGCCTCCGCCGGATCATCAGAGCGCATGCGCTGCTAATGTCAGGTAGGTTTAGTTGATATTCATTTTACCTACTGGTAAGCCTTATTATAGGCTTACCTGTAGGTAAAAGTAGTACTTGGGGGTGTACTACCGCTTTAAGTCGGTCCTCCTGCAGGGTTAAGTCTTAATGTACTAGAATGCACTGCATACTAGAACATTAAGGCGGACTTGCCTGTAAAGCGGATCCCTCCAGCACAGCACTGTTACAGATCCCCGGCGCTGCCATCTTCACCCCTGCATGAATGGCTGGAGCCGCCGTGATGTATGCTGCCCCTTCAGAGTACATGCGCCGGTGACGTCACTGTCAGTATCGCTTGTGACTATCTCCTAAACAGTGCAAGTTTAGTTAATGTTCATTATTACAGGCTTACCTGTAAGTACAAGTTCAAAAGTGGAGTTTACCTCCAGGACCAAATTGTGATATAATGCACCTTGCGCGGGAGCTCTCCTTTCCGTAAGGGGCTCTAGTTTTCCGGCAGCATCCGTCAGACCTTTAAAAGCGCATGCGTCACTGACGTCAGTGGCTGCAGGCAAGGTGAATATCTCCTAAACTGTACAGGTTTTGGAGATATTCATTTTGCCTACAGGTAAGCCTTATTATAGGGAAACCTGTAGGTAAAAATGACAGTTTTGGGGATACAAATGCGTTAAGTCTTCCATAACAAATTACACACAGGAGTGAAATTTAAAAGGATATATGATCCATTACACATGGTATATTACTCTGCTGTATGCTAATGCAAGAGATCACTTAATGCAAATCAAATGGGGTCCAATTTCTAATCCTGCTGGGAAATAAAAAAAAATGTGGATTTGATGCCCAAAAACAAAAAACAAATCTAGATTCACTCATCTAATGTGGGATAAGCTCAGGCAGGTTCAGTTATTGGTCTATTCCACCAGAAAGCGGTCACTGCAGACGGCCAACCATAAGCAACCAAGACATTCCCTGCAGCCGCACATATACTGTACAGGACTCTTGGTTGTGGGGGCAGGGAATGCCTCGGCCACCTATGATTTGGTGGTCTGCAGTGACAGCTTCCTGACAAGATAGCTTAGGTGGGTTCAACTAGGATCTAAACATGCCTTAAAAAATGCCAGTGTGCACTACATCTAGAAAGCCTGTTGAACAGCGGTGTCACTAGGTATACGCACATGCCCTATGTATCCTGGCAGGTACCCCAAGTCTCAGGCATGTGACTTCCCAGTTTATAGTGAAATAATTTGCTCCCTTTTGGTCTCTTAAATATACAACTGAAAGAATTTTGTTACATCTGCTTCTGAAGTGCCAGAAAATACCCGTTGATCCTGCCGTAAATCTACACAGCCTATAACTTCCTGTTCTTTCTGACTATGCTGCACTTTACCAATTATATTTATCTAAGCTGTCTGAGGAGTACAGCCCCCCCCCCCCGTGGTATGGAGAATAGGATAGGGAAGGAGTTTGTAGTTCAGTCCTAGGGTGAGAATGATGCTTTTCTATAGGTAAAGTTCAGTGTGTGAGTTGGGGAAAAAGAAAAATCATGCAGCTGCCACTGCATCCAGCCACTCACATCGCCGGAGCCAGCGAACACAGAAGAGAACATGTCAGCTCCTTCAGCGCTGACCGAGTCTGGCTGCTGGGGCCTCGTTCTAAGGTAAGCATTTCGTAATGTGCTAGTACGCAATGCATATTTGGACATTATACTATTGCAGGGATATGCAATTAGCGGACCTCCAGCTGTTGCAAAATTACAAGTCCCATCATGCCTCTGCCTCTGGGTGTCATGCTAGTGGCTGTCAGAGTCTTGCTATACCTCATGGGACTTGTAGTTCTGCAACATCTGGAGGTCCGCTAATTGCATATCCCTGTACTATTGTCTTGCAGGGTTTTTTTTTTTTTTTTTGTGCGGGTTTACAACCGCTTTAAAAGAATGACCTCTGGGTGTTCACGGTCTGGCCTTGACATCTGATAAATGGTCTCCTCTTTTCTTCAGCCACACTGCTGTTTTTATCTGTCATTACTCAAGCATGTCTTGCACAGTGAATTGATGTCATTAGCAAACCTAGTTTGGTGCAAGTGGCCTACCTGCCTGGTGGGGTGATGAGCTCCCTCTTGGGGTTGCAGTTTTCCATTAATGGACACTGAGATGACTCTCCAAGGTTTTCAATAGTCTGTTTTTGTAAAAATATTAATTTTCTTTTTATGGGCGTATTTAAGCGTAACTTCATGCAAATATTTAAAAAAAAAAAAACAACTTTAATCCAGTTATGTATTTAATTACAACTGACATTTGGAATCTGTCCTGTTATAGTAGTCCCTTTTTACTGCAAGCCTGTAGCTTGTCAATCATTACTTGGCCACATCTAATCCTGCCCACTGTTTCTGCCTTTGTTACTGAAACCCTCCCACTGCGAGCTGCAGTGTCTGAGAGGGGGAGCATGTGAGATGCAAAAGATACTCAGTCAGAGACTGTAAGGAAGTTTCTGGTTTAGTTTGAGGCTTTTGCATTCCATGGAAACTAGGTTTGGTACTTATTTTTTTTAAAGGTGTTTATTTAAAGGAGAAGTTAACCTTTCATAACATGTTACATGTTCTACCCATATTCAGGGTGAAGTACTGGCCTTTGCTTTGACAGCTAGTAGGGGATCTTCTCCTGCTGCTAGCTGTCACAATTAAAAAAAAAAAAAAGTAAAGTGCTGTACGGGGCTCCAGCCGCATCATTCATTCACATTGTTCTTTGAATGGAAAACTCCAAGTCCCAACAACCTTAGTGGCTGTTGGCTTGTAGTTTTCAGGGAACTACCACAGTGCTGTGAGTGCTATGGTAGTTCATTGGTTCTTCCTTTCAGAGTGTATTGGCTTGCTTGTACAAGGTACGAGCAAGCAGATACACTGACAGATCTGCAGGAGACCTACATCAGCAATCTGCTTATCACTGGTGCAATGCTTTGGCTCCTGCAACAAAAAATAATAAATTAACATTTTTTTTTTTACCTGCAACATAGTGCATTTATTTTTATTTTTTTTGTCAAAAGGTGAACTTCTCCTTTAAAACGGGTGCTCAACCTTTTGAAGAGCGAGGGTCACTTAAGTGATTTGGTGACAGGTGGTGGGCCACAATGAAATGATTCAGAATTTTGACTTTTTAATTTAGAATAACATAATCATTTTCCTCCTGAAGCCTCTGAATGCTGATGGGAGAGTTGGGTGGAGAAGCCGCCGGCTTTCAGCACAGTTTTCACACGGGCCCCCGGGAACATGGGGAAGGGTCACCGTTGCGACCCCTGACTCTTCAGCAGCGGTTGGGGAGAGGGTGGTGGTGGTAGTAAAATCATGTCATCCCTGGAGAGTGCGCAATCTGGTGCAGCTCTGAATAGAAACCAATCCACTTCCCGTTTTTTTTTTTTTTTGTCAAGGCTTAATTGAACAAGCTGAAGTTAGAAGCCGATTTGCTACCATGCCCATGTACATATTCGCCAGCACAACATGGATCCTTCTCCATAAAAAATATACTTTATTGAAAAGATCACATCACAGGAAAGTGCAATGTTTCGGAGCCACGCAGGACCTCTTCGCCAGGCATGTGATGCCAGGAAAGAGTGCGATAGGAAAATAGACCAGACAAAATGGCTACCATGCACAGCTGCACCAGATTTTACGCAGTCCAGTTTAGTAAATCAACCCCAATGTCTTTATATTGCATATTTTGCAGTGTGACTGGAGTTGCCCTTTTAAACACTTGAAGAGATGTAGGGTTAGTAGAGGAGACTTTATCTTGTTTCCATGTCGCATCCATAAAAGGTATCCGCGTTTACAAAGAATCTTCATGATGCCTAGAGACACTGCTGTTGATACCCCATACTTTTGAGCAACACCTAATCAGCAGATGCTGTGTGTATAAGAATCTGAGCAGAGTGTCCTGTCATGTTCTGATAAGTGGTGTGAACAAAGAGAAGAGTCCACTCCATCACCTTTTTAAAAAAACATCACTGAAGTGATGAACAGACAAAAATAAGTTGTAGCCATTTTTGGTTTCTATTATCATTATTAAGTATAATGTTTTTTTCATGTGGGGAACTGTGCAGGAAGCGGCAGTCATTTGGAGATGAAAGGAATTCATTGTAACAGATTCTCAGTAGCGCCTGTTGCAGAATGTGAAAGCCTACAACTCCCATAAGACTACACTGGCCAGGAGGCAGCCAGCATCAGACAGACAGAGGGACTCTGGTCTTTCCTCCAGGCTGATTATACATGAGAGATTTGTGGTGGATTATTATCCAAAACTGCAGTTGATCAGACATTCATTTGTACTGTCAAATGTGATTACTGCAGAATATCAATAATCATGAGAGCACAGTGGTTAATGCTGTGGGCCCATCTTGGTTGAGGAAAGTATTTTCATGGATTTGGCATATGCTCGCTGTGCTTACGTGGGTTTCCTCCAGGTACTCCTGACATGCTGGTAGATAAATTGGCTCCCATACAAATTTAACTTAGTATGTGTATGCATGCAAGATAGGGTCTTTAAGGTGGCAATACATGGATCAAAATGTGGCCGGTTCAGCAAGGATCAGACCAATTTCAATCTATGTATGGGCAAATTCAGATGGGACGACTTCTGTACAAACCAGCCTGCCGAGTTTTTTCGATTGATCATTGCTGCTGGCTATAGTTGTCAGCACTGATCAGTGTATTCTGATGGCAGAGAAGGCTTCCCACTGTCAGAAGGACTCTCACATGCCCATCGAATGTGTGAATGGTGGAGTCAGGTTTTTTTTTTTTTCTTTTAGTTCAACCTGCTATTGGAACAAAAAAAATGAATAATGTATGGGCTGCCTTAGACTGTCAGCTCCTTGGGGGAAGGGGCTGATTGGAATTTACAGTTTTTAAAGCACTGTGTAAATTCTTGGCTACCTTTTTAATAAGAGAAAAAACAATATTTCCATTGCTAATTTCTCATTACCAAAAATAGTTGCCTAGCGGATATGCTGACTATCCTGCTTCCGGACTGTCTTGCTGTCTGACTTCTACCTGACTTCTGTGATTCGCATAGTAGTACTGAAATTGTTAGGTACATGGTAGGTATATAGTACATGATAGTACTGATATTAATAGGTTTGCATAATGGCCCCAAAAAATTTTTTTTTTCATGGTGGGTTTAATTTCGGGCTTAAAGTGGACCTTCCCCCCATCTAATGCTCTAGGCATCATATCATCCCGCCATGTCGACATAATGTGTTCTTTTTTTTTTTTTATTTCTCCCAACCCCTTTAAGCAAGAATGACAGCTTCTTTGCTCTGAATCCTCTCGGGATATGTACATCACATGTCCCAGGATGCTTCAGGCTTCATTTAATCGGCTTCAGGTGGGTGGATCTGGCATCATTTGTCAGTGGGTTGGGTTGCGTGAACCTGGAGGAGGCACCCAACCCCTGATGACGTTGGGACCAGAGAAGGTGGCGTGGAACCCGGTTCTGGCAGGAGCACGGTTGATCACAGCAGGACAATGCTGGATCCACTAGGTAGGTGAGAATGTTAATTGTGCACAACGCTGAAAGAAATTTAAGGGGGGCAGACTAAAGCTCCTCTTTAGGTTTAACTTCTGCAGTGATGTTTTTCTCCTCCACAGTATTGTTGATCTGTAGAAGTAGACATGTACAAAATAAATAGAACCTGCCATGATATGCATATAGCGCCAAACTTTGTGCTATTAAAGTAAATTTTGAGGGACTATTATTATTATTCTATCCTGGTACAGATAACGTAGAGGCTTTTTTTAAAATATCTTTTTGTTAATTTTTTTTTATATACATGTGAAAAAATGCAAAATATCCCATACAAGGAAAGGAGAACAAAAATATTTAAAAGAAAAAGAAGGGTATAATAAATACCACAATACATTCAACATGCATTTAGATACATTAAATAATATTCAGCGTAGGTATGCTTTCTATAAGATATAGATGTATATACATTTTGCCCAAATCAACAAACCTCTCAAGGGTAAAGTATGGGCAAATACGATCTTATCCTGTCTCTCCCTAGTACATCTGTGAGGAGTAATGGATCCATGTGGCTCCCAACTTACAAAACTGATTGATTTCCCTTTATATTTATGGACCCAGCCTTCTGCCTCCGTAGTCCTATTTACCGCTAACCTCCATTCAAGCTGGGTTGGACATTTTATCACTCACCCAGATACAGTATTCCTAATATGATTGAGGACTCCTGGAAGCCTTCATGTGGTAATATAGAGACTTTCAGTAATCCCAATGTGATCGGTAACACAAAGGCTATATGCTGCGCCCTGGTAAAGTCGGGGTATCCGTTAGAAACAGGTAGATAAATTGGAGGATGATGAATAAACAAATAAAACTTCCATATAAACCAGGAAAAAGCAATTAGTGGACCTCCAGCTGTTGCAAAACTACAAGTCCCATCATGCCTCTGGGTGTCATGCTTGTGGCTGTCAGAGTTTTGCTATGCCTCATGAGACTTGTAGTTCTGCAACATCTGGAGGTCTGCTAATTGCATATCCCTGATATAAACCATGAAGTAACATTATGTGGCCATAGATAAAGCACACAGTCCAGATAAACAGTCATGTTTATCTGGACAGGTAGAAGCCAAAGTCTCATCCAACCTCAAACACTAAATGGAGGGCCAAGCACTTGTGATGGAAACAGGTTTAAGGTTCACATACCAGCCGGAAGGCACATGAATGCTCACTGGGACCGGCTGTTGGTGTCCTGCGGGGAAGGCACATTTCAGTGAGGTGTGTAGTAAGGCTGGAGCCCACCAGGAAGATGGCTGCTCACAGCATGGAGACAATAATGCGGCAGGCCAAGAGAGATGATGTGGCTACTCCAATCAGTTAACTCATTTCAAAGCTCCCGTCGTCTTTGAAATGATCACATATAACTGCTCGTCCATTCTATGGTTGAGCGCCTTGGGTCTGTCTGTTGCATTTTTACCAGTGTGATCAGTGCTTGCTGGAAGCCACTATATGTTTAATATAAAGGCTTTAAGTATTCCTGGTATGATTGGGGGTTGCCGCAATCCGTCCTATGGTTTTTAAAGTGTAAAGTATCCAGTACATACTGGTAGTACATATGAAGTCCATTATCTGGTTTGAGGCCTTTGTTTCTGCAATTCCCTTGTACATCTTGTATGCACATGTTCACCTGATTTGCCTGTCCCCATCCTCTGCCACCTCCAATACCCCCATATTGGCCATTGAGGCTGCCCATTACACGGAGTCAGTAGTGAGGTTTGGGAAGGAGCCAGTTTTATGATTTCGGAAGCTAGGTTATTATGTCTGTATGGGTGGTACCTGATATCAGGTCGATGATCTGATATTGGGTCAAATTCATATATAGTGCTTGTGTTTTAAAAATACATTTAATAATGTATTGCCTATTACAGAGTTGCATTAATTTGTGTCTTTTTTTTATATCTACATGGAGTTAAGCTTTAGAAACCGCCTGAGGAGGCTCCAGAGCACTAAGGTGATGGAGTTATCACAATAGAAAACTGATGTCATTATTGCACCATTCTGGCAGAGCCGTTCATGTCACTTTGAGCTTGGAACAGAAATTTTAGGCTCCTGCTATTTGTACTGCTTGGTCCAGCCAGCAATTGTCAATTAATACTAAATGAGGTCAGGAGGATAAGAGCGGGTTAAAGGGAATTGGTCTTGAAGCAAATTACCTGTGTAAGAAATTCCAGATGGAAGCTGCCTTTGTCTCCTAGGCCGCATACAGTACTAGTTCTAGGGCACAAAAATTAACCCCATTCAGCTTCACCACCCTGGAGCAATTGACATTGAAAAAAAGAAAAAGGAAAAAAAAGCTCCTTACTAAAGCACCATTCATTTCTCCAGATTCTTTAGAGAAGGCCCATGGTTCTAATCTGGAGCCATAGAGCCTGTGGACTCCTGACATAAATCATTATGTTAGTGCTTTGCAGGAGGGGGCTAACCCGTTGATGGGACAATTGGCAGTTCCTTTTTTTCCCTTCTTTTATATCATCATTGCTCAATAAATCTACAGTAAATTGTAGATCATTTCCACATTAAGAATACATTGATTTGTGAGTTAAATTTCCTGCTGATGTAGCTTCTGCTCAGACAAACAGCAGCTCAGGTCCAGTTGATGAAAGCACGGAGGCAGCTGAGATCTTGTTAATATTCATCGTTGAGCAGCAGTCAGTGGAGCCCTCTGTTTAGGCTCTGTTGACTGACTTCAGTGTTCCAGAATGCCATACAGACTTTGCCCTGGTTTAACACATGACAGCTTTTAGTAGCCTGTCTGTTTCGGAAAGTGACAATTTTCCAATCATGACTTGACTCTTAATTCTTGTAATAATCATTACACTGTAGAAAAACTAACATTTATGTTACCAAAGCCAAAAATCACAAATGAGGGTGATAATTTGTCGCCTTTCAATCCAATGAAAATGTTTGAAAACTAGCACTCACCTCCTAGTGAGTGAAATGCATAAGTGGAGCAGGTGGATTACCCTTGTACTGGGTAACATCAGTACAAATCATTCTTGACTTTTAGGGCTCGTTCACACTAGCTTTGCTATCTGAAGAGAGCCCCTTGTTCAAATTACTCTTCAGAGAGCATTTGACAGGAGGTGGGGAAGGATATTTTTTCGCCGCCTCACTGCTTGTTTTAACCCCTTGTACCCCTCACTAGCCTGTCGCAACCACATGCAACCCCATTTACATTGTGCCCACCAAAAGAAACTGGGTATAATTTCCTGCTTTGGCATGTGTATACCCCTGGCTGCTGCCTTTGCAATTAAAGGTGGTAGTGGGTGGGGGGCTGTAAAAGCCTCAATCAATCACACGATTTTTCTGCATTCTAAATGCTAGTGTGAACGATCCATACTGGCTCTAATTTTGTTTATGGTTCTGTAATCATCAGGAGGTCCCAGCACCCATTAGAGCTAGCACTAATCAACTGGTGAAGGGGCAATGCAAGGCTTGGAGTGGAGTAGTTGGGTTGTACAAAACCCTGTGCACACCGGCTTTAAAGCAGTCGTGCGTGTACCTGGTGCCCACAGATCTCAACCTGACAACAGTGTATTGAGTCAAAGGATGGCTGATGTGGCTGTACATTTTAAAGAAGTACAGCCAAAGCTTGTTTGGCTGTACTTCACCCGTGGATCACAGAAGTGCAGTTCATTCTGCACTCCTATGATCTGTGATGATGTCAGAGCTTGTCCAGGCTCGGGAAAGATGACGAAGTCCGGATCCCCACACATGACTGGACCGGCACCCAGCTCAGCCTCTTAGCGAGCCACTGAGAGCCCGAGCCAGCTGCTTCCACCCCCTCCACAGCCCAGTGCCCCAGTGACCAAGGAGGGGGCAAAGCAGAGAGCAATGAATAACAGTCACCAGCTCTGTGCTCAGGGAACTCGGAGAGCCAAGTGACCGGCAGTGTTTGATTGCTTGGTTCTCAGTCTTAGAGCCGGCAGGGGACAGATGCAGCATCGGAGCAATACTACGTCCACCTAGTTAAGTATGATTCCGGGGGGGGAGAAACTCCATACCTCTCTTTTTAAGAACTCCGGCAGAAGTACCCTGCTATGTTTCATCCTGTGGTCCTATTTTTTTTTTAATCTTTTGCAATCTTTATCATTTTCATAACAAGACATAGGATATATAAAGGAAAAAGGGAAATAGGACAAAAGGCCAAAAGAGGCCGTAGCAAGTTTATCCAATGAACAACCGGCCCAACATGAGCCCAACACAGTACATACAAAGGGGTCCAGCCCACCTACCAAAGCACCGGCATGAGTTTCGCACTTAGTGTTAGAGCAGATGAGAACACATTTTAATTTACCTTCGATCAGTGTGGTCCTATTTAATTATTTTTTTTGCCCCTAGACAACCCCTTGAGAGTGTGGAATTGATGTTACATAGTCAGGTTGAAAAAAAGACACAAGTCCATCTAGTTCAACCAAATAAAAAAAAAAATAATAAACCGAAAAATTTTATATATATATATATATATATATATATATATATATATATATATATATATATATATATATATATAGTAATGCTTTGCTGCATGTTATTGCAGTGCACATTATTGCATGGGAATATGTCCGTTATTGCATTCATTCTAAATAGCTCCCTAAGGTTCACGTACAGTAGCTGTTAACACACAAGTGCTGGAGCACAAAGCACATTTTATGTGCATTTACCTATAAAAACGTGTAGACCTCCAAAAGCCCAGAGACTGCTGCTGGATGCCACCATCATGCATGTTATGTCAGCAGCTCCTGTAGCCTCACTGCTGTCACTTAACTGACACTATAGTATTCCCCTTCCCTCTTCCCACAGCAGTTGCATAGGTAGGGAGGTGAGGTGAGAGGTTTGGGAGCTTGGCCAGCACAGACCGTAAATACACAGTCCCAGAAAAGGAGAGGGCTATGATCCGAAAGGGGGAGAGGGGAGGCTGTGCTAGGGAATCTACATTTCTAAAATAGTCAAATGTGCTAGCAAGCTCAGACGCACATTAAAATGCAATTAAAAAAATATATAAAAAAGAAAAACGCTGTAAACATTTTAAAATGCTTAATATGCCTGTGCTTTTACCTGCAGGTTTTTTATTTGGTGGAAAGGCCTTTTTTAAATTAGAACTAGAGGCAAAACATTTTTTCTTCATTGTGGATAGAGCAAGGGAGGGTATACACCCCTTTCAGGCATTTCTTTTTGTCATCTGTGTAGCATTGCAGAGATTTCCCTTCACTTCCTGTCCCATAGCCAAACAGGACGTGAGAGGAAATCCCTGCAAGTTAAGCAAAGTTGGCAAAACTAGTGTTGCCATTGGAAGATTTCCCCATATTACTTTTCTGTGGACAGCCCAAAATTTGGGATTTTCTTTTACTTTCACTTTCAGTGATGATGGTAAAAAGAACAAACGGAGAGTGTGAATCCTCCCTAATGAGAGCATAGACGGCAATAAAAACCGACAGGGAATCTAATCCCTCTACATGCCAAAACTAAAAAAAATAAAGTTTTGCCTTTTAGTTCTACTTTAAGGAAGTTTGAAGAAATCCTTAACCCCAATTCCAAAAAAGTTGGGGCGCTGTGTAAAATCTACATAAAAACAGAATGCAATTATCTGAAAACCTCATAAACCCAGATTTCATTCACAATAGAAAACATATCAAATATTTTTAAATAATTTAAGAAAAAAAATAAGATTCATTTTCTGTAAATGTCTGGGAACTGAGGAGACTGGTTGCTGGAGTTTTGGGACAGGAATGTTGTCCCATTCTTGCCTGATCTAGGACTTTAACTGCTCAATGGCCCTGGGTTGTCTCTGTCTTATTTTTCGTTTCAAGCTGTGCCAAATATCTTCAGTCAGTAAAAGGTGTGGACTGCAGGCAGGCCAGTTAAGCACCCAGACTCTAATACTATGAAGCCATGCTGTTGTCATAGTTGCAGCTGTTTAGCATTGGCCTGCTGAAATATGAAAGGCCTTTCCTGAAAAAAAGCCTCAGCATGATGGGAGCATATGCTGCTCTAAAACCTGGATATATTGTTCAGCATTGATGGTGCCTTTCCAGATGTCAAGCTGCCCATTCCATACGCACTAATGCATCCCATACCGTCAGAGAGGCAGTCTTTTGAACTGAGCGCTAATAACAAGCTGGAAGGTCGCTCTGCTCTTCAGTCCGGATGACTTGTTTGGAATGACGTCATCCTGTTGAGCTTGTCCGCTTACAACCTGTAATTCACAGCTGGAGCCGGCAATGCTGCTAATATACAGGCAAAATTTTCCTAAGGCCGGTTTCACGTGGCCGTGTCTGCAAACGGACTCCGTTTGCTCAGTGGGGATCGCTCCGCTGATCCCCACTGAGCTGGGATTGCTCCGCTGATCCCCGCTGAGCCGACAGATCCATCAAAGCCCCCGCTCTCCGCTATGGCAAATCGGATGACAACGGATCCGCCTGTCCGTTGTCGTCTGATCCACAGACCGATGGAATAATTGGGTTTTCCTCCATCACAGTTTACAGAAGCGGATCAGGGTGTGACGGGTGTCAGCGAGCATATCTCCGCTGACATCTGTCTCTCCATAGGGTGCATGGAGGCTCCGTTCAGGTCCGCCTGAAAAAACGGACTAGCGGACCTGAACGGAACGTCCGTGTAAGGCTTACCTGTAGGTACCGTGAATATCTCCTAAACTTGCATAGTTTAAGTGATATTCGCTGTATATGCTTGCACCGACGACATTGGCGCATGCGCACTGAAGAAACGGGCCGCTTGGTGCCGTTTCTAGAGCGCCGTAGCGTTGCCGGCGGCTCCTGCGCACATGCACGGCAGTGATGTCGCTGCGCCTCAAGCCAATCATGGCGCCGGAGCCGCAAACCCAGAAGGAACTATGGGTGTAGGATGTCGGCCTTGTACTCAGAGTGCCGACTGCGATACAGAGCTTCGTTCTATGGTAAGTATGTATTCCGTAATGAGCTAGTATGCGATGCATACTAGCTCATTATGCCTTTCTCTTGCAGGGTGTTGGTTTTTTTTTAATTTTTTTTTCATGGTTTACATCCTCTTGGAGCAGTGGTAATGTCCACCCATGCTTTTTGTTTTCTAACATTTGCTGTTTGGGAGGGTGGAATGCATTTTATTTTTAAACCAACTGACATAGTAAAAACAGTAAGTAGCCTTGAGAATCATGCATTCTGACAGGGAATCTTGATTCTGAAGGGTCTGTTTTTGTATTTTTCTTAACACTACTGATAAGTCTTTTGCTTTATTAGAAATTGGATTATTAGAGCGATGTGGATTTGCACTAATGTTTTATTGTTTGACTAGATATCAGCTATTAAAGCAGGCACACAGCGTACAGGCTTGTTGTCTAGAAGGGGTTCTTTGATGTGTTATGAATTGATTTAATAATTGGTTATCCCTCGGTTAGCTACACAGTGATCATGTATCCGTATATCATTTTAGCATCACTCAGTGTTGCAGATTACCTCCTTCTCTATGTGCTGCCTTGCTCTTTTTTTTCCTCCTTCCTTTGTCTGAATCTTGGGTGTGTCTCTCCTTTGTCCCTTACAAGTACAGATTGTTGTAGCAGATCTCAGTGATGGAATATGTCTGTAAGACACACATACTCTGTTCCTGATATTTCCCTGCCCCTGCAGCTCACACTGACCCTTTTTTGTACTTCTAGTTGATTGCTGGAGTCAAGTAAAGTAAATCATATTCATGTGATGCATGCATACACATATTATCTGCATAGTGTAATAGGGATTTCATTCATATTTTTTTTTCTTCTTGTTGACTTAAAATGACACTTCCACTTTGCCAATTCTGGGCAGCGTGACTATGGCCCCAGCTATCCTCTCTTCCCCCAGCTACGGGCTGTGCTCCTTCACTAGCTCCCCATTCGATAAGAGCCTTTGCTCTGTTGCTCTAGACCAGCGGTCTCCAAACTTTCTAAGCAAAGGGCCAGATTATTGTCCTTCAGACTTTAGAGGGGTCAGATTGTGGCCAGTTAAAGTAGAAAATATCTCAGTCAGTGGGATTAAATAATGCCTCAGCTTGGTTGTCATTTGGAGTAAGAATATTACATAGCCCCTTTAGTCAGTAAGAGGAGGAATAGTGCCCCATCATTGGTATTAGTGGAAGGAATAGCGCCACTTGTTAGTATCAATGGGAGGAGTAGTACCCCATCAATGGTGTCAGTGGGAGGAATAGTGCCCCATCAATAGTGTCAGTGAAAGGCATTGTGCCCCATATTAGTGGTAGGTATAGTGATGGGGTGGAAGGGGGGCAGATAAAGGCAAGCAAAGGGCTGTAGCTTGCAGACCGCTCCACTAGAAGGCAGAAACTTCTAGTTATGGAAGCATCAGTGGTTCTCAACTCCCGTCCTCAGGACCCACTAACATGCCAGATTTTAAGTATTACCTTGGGGAGACGCAGACTAGAATACTGGAATCACTGAGCAGAAAATAGCACCTGTGATATATTTCAGTTATCTTGCAAACCTGGGCTGTTAGTGGGTCCTGAGGACCGGAGTTGAGAACCACTGCCCTACATGAAAGTGATTGGTCCTAACACAATAGCCAATTGCAAGCACTGTCATGTGTGGGGACTGTGAAGTTGTCCTTCCAGACTAGATCTTAATTTGGGCTTGTTCTGACAATTGCTAACACCATTTAACGTGGAGCTTCTGAGGAATGGAGCTACTAGAGTGGGGAGGAGGTGAGCAAATGGGAATGGGTAAGTGCCTTGCTTGGATAATGGGCTTTTCAGTAAATATGGTATATTTGCCCTTAATAGTCAAGTATCAGTCATATTTGGCAAAAGATATATTTAACCATACTTGCCTCAAAAATACTTCTTCAGAATAAGGGGCCTTGTAAAAGTTTTACATTCAGTTGATAGACGTGCTCCAGTAATGAACGCTCATGATTATGCAGTACAAAATGTTGTAACCTATGGAGATGCACAAGCCATTTAATGATTGGAAACCAATGTCCTGCTCTGTTGATTGGTTGACTGCTTATCTGAGGAGTCTAAACCGAGCTCGAAGCCAAAATTGCAAGTCTCCTCTGCGATAAAATAGTGTTAGAAAATTACAGTTATAGCATATATAAAGTTGAGTCTGAAACAAGCGAGCAGCTGATGTCTAGTCTGAGTTTGAAGTTTTGCATGTGTCCCAGGTCATTGATTCACAAGGTACAAGCTTGGTATAGCCTTCAGGTTTATCTAATGGTGCCACCAAAAAATATTTTTTAGGGCTGAAACAACTAATTGATGAATCGACCACTAATCGATTATGAAAATAGTTGTCAACTATATTCACAATCAATTAATCGGCCAGCCGATTAGTTGGTCTGTATACAGAATGCATTATTTGTTTACATATCAGGAAATACAGTGCAGCACACATTCAGCTCAGTACACCGTCCATACATGTCAGTAAGTGCGTGAGAACTTGTGAATGTGTGAGGAGCAAATCCCCATGGGACATGTAGTCCTGGGCGGGAAGTTAGTGGTTTTAAAGGCAGACTTTACTTTACCTTGCTATAGGGTCACTCTATACTATACTTTACAGCTTGCTATTGGAGCACTCTGAAGGCAGGAGGAGCCAGAATAAGGGCTGCTCTGTGCAAAACGATTACACAGAGCAGGTAAGTATAAGGCCCCTTTCACACTTATGCGACACGATTTTACCATGATTTTTTGCTGAGATTTTACCATGATTTGCGATCAGTACGACTTTGTTGCAACTTTGGAACAATGAAAACATATTACAAATTCGTACAGAAATTGCATTTATATTATTCAGGTGCGATTTCCATGCAACTTTGAGGGTTTAACATTGAAGTCTATGGACCTCAAGTTGCATTAAAGTTGGGCCATATTAATACTGGGGCTACTTTGAAGTCGGCACGACTTCAAAGTCGTACAGATATGAACGGTACTCATTGGAAATAATGGGCAACAACTTGTCATGCGGCTTTGCAGTCCCAAGTCGCAGGACAAGTCGCATAAGTGTGAAAGGGGCCTAACATGTTTGTTGTTTGAATAAAAAAATACTTTAAAGACTCTGTGCAAGGAAGATCAGCATTTGAACCCAGGGAAGGTGGAGGCTGACAGACTGGAGGTAATAGAAGGCATTACAATTACATTTTAAGTAAACTGTTACCAGGATTGTGCATTATATTTATAATGATCATATCCATGAAAAAAAAGTCTCAGCTTTTAGCACTACTTTTAATATTAAAGGTTTATATCTCCCCTTCCACCCTTCATATAGCTTCATGTCTGACTCCTAGTTAAAATACCCATATATCCTACTTCTGGGTGTATTTATTATTATATATGCTTCTGTCTGTTATTCTCAGAAAAATTGATCCTCAGTCTGTACTTCGATATACTTCCCACCTTCCCCTCTATATTTGGAAATTATAATTTTCATCACGATTTTCGACTCTGAAAAAAAAGTACCTATACTAGTAATATTTATATTACGTGTTAGGACCATTGTCAAATGAATTTTACATTAACATTACGGAAGATAATGGAGGTCAGACAGTCGGAGGTGGAAGGGACCCAAGTTTACGACTAGAAGGAACGTGTCTCAGAAATTTCATAAAAAAATAAGTTTGTTGTTTGTACAATCCGGGGAAAGTGTGAATACGCTGAACAGGACGCTGAACCCTGACGTTTCGGCGTACTGTTCAACAA